>QNUK01000695.1:260000-315875 GCA_013621035.1 Clarias magur | reverse complement strand
AGTGGAGGCCGGCCCATGTACTGTAGTCCGATCCAGCAGAGGAGTTAGTGTATCTCACACTGTTGAAAAAGTTAATGCTGGTTACCATTGTAAGGTTCTAGAACACACAGTGCAATGTTAATGCAATGTTTTGATCCAGCTGTGACCTAGCAAAGAAATATTTGCAAATGAGTGTGTGTGCGGTGACACGGTGTGTATGTGTGAGAAACATGTCCAGTTCTTACGTCCAAAAACTCACTAGTTTATGCTGCTATAAAATGACCCGACAGCTACAAAAAAGCAGATGGCAAAGTTGCTGCCAGTGCTGGAATTATTCTGCAACTCCATAACTCATGGGCTCTGTCCTCATTTGGGATCTAGGAGGACTTTTTTTTTTCACAGAGGAAGGAAGAGATCAGAGTGGAAAGCTTAGCACTGAAAATAGACGACACATTTTTCACATAATTTTCGACCCTGATTTACTTATTTTTTTTACGCCTATGATGAGAGGCTGAAGAAGGAGCTCTGAAGGTGTGTTGTTTGAGCGTATGCTACGTTAGCGGACTAACAGATGTGACGGTCGCTAAATCGATGAGTCGGCATATCAGCATGAACGGCAGCCGGTCACTCAAAACAGCATTTGTAATTGTGTGGAAAAATATGTCCTACTAAATCTGATTACTTCTGTGGAATTTACACACACACACACATGCACACACACACACACACACACACACACACACACACACACACACACCATACACCCACACACACCCACACACACACACACACACACACACACACACACACACACACACACACACACACACACACACACACACACACACACACACACACCTAATAGATGCTTGCCCCTCCCACACCCACTACACAGCGATGTCCCTGAGGAATCAAAACTGTCAGAGTGTAGTTGTCAACCTTCTCTCAACACACACACACACACACACACACACACACACACACACACACACACACACACACACACACACACACACACTGCAGCATCCCTAAGGCGCTACCAAAGCGAGCCGTTCCTTCTTTTCTCGTGCTAAATATACCCTCCGCCAGACCCTCCTCTCTGAACTGACTCTGACCTACTTCATCATTTCTTTCGCTTTCTGGCTTCTTACCTCTTTAGCCATTCATTTTCTTCCCCTCCACCTCTTTCTCTTTATTTCCAATTCCAATTAATGTCTCTGCTATCATTCTGGCCTCATTATGAGTCCTTAATGAGAAGCACAATGTAGTCAATGAGGAAAAAAAGAAACACTTGAGATAGAGAACGTGACTTCTGATAAACAGTAAAAAAATGACTCAGTTATTGCGCTCATTCCAGGATGGTGGTGCCACAAAATTTATTCCTAACAAATGTTTAACATAGAATCTAGGAAAACATCAATTTGGTCAACAGTGCTCCATCTCATGCAACAATCGCGCTTTTTTTTGTAAGCTTAAAAATGTTACAAAAACATTTTTTGTTGGATTTTGGTGCCCCAGTTGTGGAAGTTCTTGTGTCTGTGGTTTTATTTAGGTTGCTAGAGATGATAATAGTTAAATTCGTGGTTGTTGGCCATAAAGGGGTAGCCACAGCAAACCATAAAATGCACAGGTTTTACTGCTCTTCCTGATGCAACCCTCCTACTTTATCTAGGCTTGGAACCGGCACTGCATCCAGTGGCTGGGGTTTGGGTGGAAATTGAAACCGACCACTGAGCCACCAATGCCCTGCGTCTCAATAAAATATGTAGCGATAGTTCTATACGCCGATGCTCTTCTCTTGTACTTAAGTTAGACAAAAATGTACATTTACTGTACATTACGTTTGCTACTGTACATATATGTCACTGTGCAAAACTCTTGAGCCAACTCCACCTCATTTCTTTATGTTCTGATTCCATGGAGCCAGACTTTCTTGTATTTAATGCAGTCTTGAGGAAAAGTTCTCCAGACTCCCTGAAGGACTTGCTTGGCTTGCATTTTTAGCAAGTTTTTGTCTTTCATTTTATAGTCTCCCTGTCCCTGACCAGTTTCAAAGGATTTTTATTTTATTGTTATGCCACATAGTGACCTATGAATCATTCCAGCATAATAAAACACACACACACACACACACACACACACACACACACACACACACACACACACACACACACACAAAAAAAAAAAAAAAATAAATAAACAAACAAACATCTAATTTAAGGCATAAACCAGTAAGTAATGGTGAGGATGACGATAGATGATCAGGCCTGTGACTAGTATACTGTACATGATGCTGAATGCTGAGTGGATGGAACAGACGAGAGGGGAAATGAGGTCGCTGCTGTGGTTGTTACATACACAGCCAGGCTTTAAATTGTATCGTTAGGCACTTGGTCGCCTGTCGCAGTGAAACATTTGTTCTCATTTAATTTAATTTAATTTGAAAAAAAAAAAAAAAAAAAGTGGAGTGTTTCATAAGTTTTTTACAGTACTATCTTATAGTTTAGTAGCAGTGCTTTAGTTGACTTAGTTTTCCTTACACACTTTTACATCACTGTATATCACACCTGTCACACACATACACACACACACACTGCAGCTACTGACATGGAGGATTTTAGGAGAGAGAGAGATGCTGCAACACTTTACATAACTAGCACATCACATTGGCTGCTGTGTATTTGCTTTTTTTCCCCCACTTCACTCTGATCATGTTTTCAAGTGCACTTTTGTAATCGTGCTGCATGAACACTTGCTTCCTGGCAAAGAATGAGGTTGTGAAAAAAGAGGAGAAAGCCACTGTTTAATAGATTCATTAGGTTCTCTGCTGTGTGATATGTTTCACTGGTGGTGATTCGGCAGGACTTTATCTATGCCCTGTTTTTTTTATTTTATTTTTTATCTGCTCTTTGTGTGCGAGCTGGTGCTGTTCCAGTCAGGAATGAGTCACATTTCAAGAGCTTTTTTTGTTCTTCATCTGCTTCTCTAAACTCTGAGTCAGCCAGCAGAGCTTTTAGCGGTCTGTCCTTACACACTGTAATTTCTTTTCATTTATAGGTACTCAGTAGAAGGATTCCTGGATAAGAACAAGGATCCACTTTTCCAGGATTTTAAACGCTTGATGTATAACAGGTATATTGTCAGTTTCTACGAAGTTGCACTGTTTTCCATGAAGGAGAATTCTTTGCACGAATTATACATATTATGCTTTCTCACCCTCCCTCAAATTTAGGCACATGCTCCAATAATTTCTACTGTCCACTTTTTTCATTACACAACATGATCAAGCATTTAACTGATTTTTTTTTTTTTCAACCAAATTCCTTCCATTAAGTTCAGCACTATACTTCCAGGTTTTTAATAATATGTTGGACAATTCTGATCCCAGTTCAGCAACCTCCTCAGTTGTTTTCTTTTGCTTGAAATGATTTTAAACTTCTAAAACACTATAAACTTCCAACAGCGTTCATTAATCATATACGGACACAGAGATTGGAACAGACGAGAAGGGAAATGAGGTTGTTACACATACAATACCAGTCTTTAAATTGTATATTTAGGTGCTTTGCAGCCTGTCGCATTAAACATTTGTTCCCATTTTTTTTCTAATTTAACCTACATTATTTCATTTAACTTAACATGAAGAAATGTGGGGTGGTTTCATTAGAGTGTGTCCACAGTCTCTGTATATTATGAAGGACGAATGTCCTCTGTCTCTGTATATTATAAAGGACGTATGACCTCTGTCTCTGTATATTATAAAGGACGTATGTCCTCTGTCCCTGTATATAATGAAGGAAGTGTGTCCTCTGTCTCTGTATATTATAAAGGACGTATGTCCTCTGTCCCTGTATATAATGAAGGAAGTGTGTCCTCTGTCTCTGTATATTATAAAGGACGTATGTCCTCTGTCCCTGTATATAATGAAGGAAGTGTGTCCTCTGTCTCTGTATATTATAAAGGGCGTGTGTCCACTGTCTCTGTATATAATGAAGGAAGTGGACACACTTTCTTCATTACATACACACTTCCTTCATTATATACAGTGTGTCCTGTGGAAGTGTGAAACATTTCCTTCATTATATACAGAGACAGTGGACACACTTCCTTCTTATATACAGAGGCAGTGGACGCACTTCCTTCTTATATACAGAGACAGTGGACGCAGTTCCTTCATTATATACAGATACAGTGGACACACTTCCTTCATTATATACAGAGACAGTGGACGCACTTCCTTCATTATATACAGAGACAGTGGATGCAGTTCCTTCATTATATACAGATACAGTGGACACACTTCTTTCATTATATACAGAGACAGTGGACACACTTCCTTCATTATATACAGAGACAGTGGATGCAGTGCCTTCATTATATACAGAGACAGTGGACACACTTCCTTCATTATATACAGAGACAGTGGACACACTTCCTTCATTATATACAGAGACAGTGGACACACTTCCTTCATTATATACAGAGACAGTGGACGCACATCTTTCATTATATACAGAAACAGTGGATACAGTTCCTTCATTATATACAGAGACAGTGGATGCAGTGCCTTCATTATATACAGAGACAGTGGACACACTTCTTTCATTATATACAGAGACAGTGGACGCAGTTCCTTCATTATATACAGAGACAGTGGATGCAGTGCCTTCATTATATACAGAGACAGTGGACACACTTCCTTCATTATATACAGAGACAGTAGACACACTTCCTTCATTATATACAGAGACAGTGGACACACTTCTTTCATTATATACAGAGACAGTGGACGCACTTCCTTCATTATATACAGAGACAGTAGACACACTTCCTTCATTATATACAGAGACAGTAGAGTACAGAGACAGTGGACGCAGTTCCTTCATTATATACAGAGACAGTGGATGCAGTGCCTTCATTATATACAGAGACAGTGGACACACTTCCTTCATTATATACAGAGACAGTAGACACACTTCCTTCATTATATACAGAGACAGTGGACACACTTCCTTCATTATATACAGAGACAGTGGATGCAGTGCCTTCATTATATACAGAGACAGTGGACACACTTCCTTCATTATATACAGAGACAGTAGACACACTTCCTTCATTATATACAGAGACAGTGGACACACTTCTTTCATTATATACAGAGACAGTGGACACACTTCTTTCATTATATACAGAGACAGTGGACGCAGTTCCTTCATTATATACAGAGACAGTAGACACACTTCCTTCATTATATACAGAGACAGTAGACGCACTTCCTTTATTATATACAGAGACAGTGGACGCAGTTCCTTCATTATATACAGAGACAGTAGACACACTTCCTTTATTATATACAGAGACAGTGGACACACTTCCTTCATTATATACAGAGACAGTGGACACACTTCTTTCATTATATACAGAGACAGTGGACACACTTCTTTCATTATATACAGAGACAGTGGACGCACTTCCTTCATTATATACAGAGACAGTAGACACACTTCCTTTATTATATACAGAGACAGTGGACGCACTTCCTTCATTATATACAGAGACAGTAGACACACTTCCTTTATTATATACAGAGACAGTGGACGCAGTGCCTTCATTTTATACAGAGACAGTGGACGCAGTTCCTTCATTATATACAGAGACAGTAGACACACTTCCTTTATTATATACAGAGACAGTGGACACACTTCCTTCAATATATACAGAGACAGTGGATGCAGTGCCTTCATTATATACAGAGACATACAGAGACAGTAGACACACTTCCTTTATTATATACAGAGACAGTGGACACACTTCCTTCATTATATACAGAGACAGTGGACACACTTCTTTCATTATATACAGAGACAGTGGACACACTTCTTTCATTATATACAGAGACAGTGGACGCACTTCCTTCATTATATACAGAGACAGTAGACACACTTCCTTTATTATATACAGAGACAGTGGACGCACTTCCTTCATTATATACAGAGACAGTAGACACACTTCCTTTATTATATACAGAGACAGTGGACGCAGTGCCTTCATTTTATACAGAGACAGTGGACGCAGTTCCTTCATTATATACAGAGACAGTAGACACACTTCCTTTATTATATACAGAGACAGTGGACGCAGTGCCTTCATTTTATACAGAGACAGTGGACGCAGTTCCTTCATTATATACAGAGACAGTAGACACACTTCCTTTATTATATACAGAGACAGTGGACGCAGTGCCTTCATTTTATACAGAGACAGTGGACACACTTCCTTCATTATATACAGAGACAGTAGACACACTTCCTTTATTATATACAGAGACAGTGGACACAGTGCCTTCATTTTATACAGAGACAGTGGACGCAGTTCCTTCATTATATACAGAGACAGTAGACACACTTCCTTTATTATATACAGAGACAGTGGACGCAGTTCCTTCATTATATACAGAGACAGTAGACACACTTCCTTTATTATATACAGAGACAGTGGACACAGTGCCTTCATTTTATACAGAGACAGTGGACGCAGTTCCTTCATTATATACAGAGACAGTGGACACACTTCCTTCATTATATACAGAGACAGTGGACACACTTCCTTCATTATATACAGAGGCAGTGGACACACTTCCTTCATTATATACAGAGACAGTAGACACACTTCCTTCATTATATACAGAGACAGTAGACACACTTCCTTTATTATATACAGAGACAGTGGACACACTTCCTTCATTATATACAGAGACAGTAGACACACTTCCTTTATTATATACAGAGACAGTAGACACACTTCCTTCATTATATACAGAGGCATATACAGACATACTTAGCATGCCTCTTTCAATGTGTATAGACACAGAGATCATCCATACAAAGTCCACTCCTTTTTCTGTCTCCTGATCTTTCTTCTTTGTGGGACAAACAGTGTGCCCTTTCTGAAATTTTTTCCCTTCTGTGTCCTCAGTTCAGACCCGGTGCTCAAGGACATGTGGCCAGAAGGGAAGCTGAGTATTACGGAGGTGACCAAGCGGCCACTGACTGCTGCAACGCTCTTCAAGAACTCCATCATTGCCCTGGTTGATAAGCTCGCCTGCAAGGTGAGGAAGTAATATTTCAAAGCAAATTAGATGTGGTAAAGGAAGATGATATAATCAGATAGTCTGTAGTGTTTGCGTGAATATTAAAAATCGAGCTCTCCTATTGGTTAGGACCCAGTAAGGAACGCCCAGTCAATGGCTCACTGGGTTTGACTAAAGTTCTTGATTAAATCTTATTGGATTTAAATTACTTTTATAAGAATGTTTGTGTCTTTTTATGGTTGCACCAATGTTGAAAACCAGTTTTTAAATTTAGCACGCACATCTAGACAGTTCATCATTCGTGGTGATGACTTATGGGAACCTTTCGTCTTGTGACATTTCCTGATGCTATTTTTTTTTTTTAATAGTCACTGTTTTTTTTTAGTAGTGTGTGTATTTGGAACAAGCCTGGCCCATGATGTGTTTTTTGGGTCACAGTTGATGACTGGCTGCTTCCTTTTGGTCCACTGGGGACACCTGTCTTCACAACACAGCACAGCACAGCACAGCACAGCCTCATTACCTATCTCTCGATTTTATTATATTTTTTTTTATATGTGTTGGGTAATATTCGAAGAAGGCTACAGTCTGAGCATGAAATAATCTACACTTCTATTTTTACCCGGTGTAGTCGAGTTTCCATTTACTCATACTGTACGAGAATTTAATCTACAGATTCTGTGCAGTTGGTTTACACTTACAAAGTTTTATTATTATTATTATTATTATTATTATATTTATTATTTATTTATGCAGGCTGGTTAGCACTGTGGTCTCGAACCTGTGTGCATGGAGTTTGGGCGTCCTCTGGGTGCTCTGGTTTCTTCCCACAGTCCAAAGATTTGGATTAACTGGCATTTCCATTCTGCCAATAGTGCCTGAGTGTGTGCATGCTTGTGCCCTGCGATGGACTGGCACCCTTGTGCCCCGAGTCTCCTGGGACTGGATTAATAATGGGTTCATTTGCTTGATCATATTTACTAGTAGTGCAACTTTTCACAGTGGGTGTGGCCTGCCTCCACAGCTAAAGCTGATGAAACTGGGCTTCTCTACCAACTTAATTGCAACCTATCAAAAAAAATTTACACAATCTGTTTAAAGTGTGTGTGGTTCTTCCAGGAGCCATACTATGTGCGCTGCATTAAACCCAATGAGATGAAGTCTCCGATGTTATTTGATGAGGCACGCTGCCGTCATCAAGTAGCCTACCTGGGCCTGCTGGAGAATGTTCGTGTGCGCAGAGCAGGCTTCGCCTACAGACAGCCCTATGAGCGCTTCCTGCAGAGGTTAGAGGTCTCATGCTCATTCAAGAATATTTTAATGCACTTACTTGGACAAAATCTACAACAGCTCGTCATAAGGTTAATCCATGTCTTTAAAAGTCTAATCTATAATGTTTTACAAAAAATTTAAAAAAGCTTTAAATGGAAATGAAGAATAATGCATATACAGTATGTTAAAGACATGAAAATTACTTGGTTGGTACTTCCTCGTCTCCTTCCTTTCAGTCTCTGAAAACAGATTTTACTCAGTCTCGGTCGTGGGAATTTAAAAAAAAAATTATTTTTTTTTTTGCATTTTATTATATTAGGTACAAGATGACATGTGAGTACACGTGGCCTAATCACCTGATGGCAAGCGACCGCGAGGCTGTGGAGGCCATCATCGTCCAGCACGGCTTTGAGGAAGACGTGGCATATGGACACACCAAGCTGTTTGTGCGAACTCCTCGCTCGCTCTTCACGCTGGAGCAGGAGAGAGGAGCGCTCATTCCCATCCTCGTCCTCTTTCTGCAGAAGGTGATGAACTTTGTTCGTTGAACTTCTTTAAATGCCTTTTCTTTTATGTTGAATGTTCCAAAGTGCCCATTAATACTTTTAAAAGCCAGCGTTGTTTTAAACGTGAAAAGATTCATAGTGATATTTTGACATTACCATCAACCACAGACATTTTGCTTATCAATCCATAAGACATTTTACTATGGTAATATTATTACCATGGTAATTTACAGTAGGCATTATCATGTTAGGCACCATTGGACTTTTTTTTGTACCAATGGTTACCATGGTATGTACTGTAACCCCATACTTTGATAAATACCACGGTAGGTACTGTGGGCACCATGGTAGCACTATGGTGTTTACCACAATACTTTGATGAATTCAGTGGAACTAGGTATGGTCATAAAAGTTCAACGGGAGTCTGATATGCCCTGTTGGTACAGTACATGCTGTAACGTATTAGATATGTTAGTACATATTACTGGTATGGTATGGCAGCGGTATGTAGCACAGTTGTTATTCCCATTGGTATTAGCAGTGCCATTCTGTGTGCAATAGCATGCACCTGTATTTTAAAATGTGGTGTGGTGCAAGTAAATATGGTACTTTTGTACTGTATATTTTAAGTGTTTCAACACAGTGGTAGCAATGAGAGCAGCATTCTTCTGGTGAAAGCATGATGTTCTAGATGATTTTTTTTTTTTTTTGCACCCTATTTCTATTCAAACAAAAACCACACAGTTTAAAGGTTAAAAACAACCAATCTAGCCTATCATTGTAAAAGAAAAAAAAATGTTATTGAGTATAAAAATTATCTATTTTTTTCTTAAGATCTGCTGATATTTCTTTTTCCTTTGGTGAAGTCTGACTTCTTTATTTTCTCTCCAACCTTCATCTTTCCATCTCTGGTGTGTGTGTGTGTGTGTGTGTGTAGGTGTGGCGTGGTGCCTTGGCGAGGATGCGATGCCGGCGCATGAGAGCGATCTACACCATCATGGGCTGCTACAAGCGCTACAAAGTAAAGGCTCACTTCTGGGAGGTGGAGAGACGCTTCGCTAACGTACGCAACATGGAGGACTATGGGAAGAGTGTGGAGTGGCCGACGCCACCTGCTGCCCTGCTACAGTTCCACAAAATCACACAACACCTACATCGCAGGTGCGCTTGCCTCTCGTATCACACACACACACACACACACACACTGAAATTACACATCATATCATTAGTGGCTGTGGAAAATATATGCTACCGTTAGCGGTTTTCTTCTAAAGAGGCATTAATAAATGATTTCTCTTGAGCACTGGGTAACTACAGCACAGCTAGAAGCACAGATTTGATTCAGCAAAAAAGAGAGAGAGAGAGAGAGAGAGAGGAAAAAAAAACAACAACACAGTAGCGTAAAGAAAATCTGCTGATTCATCTCCCTTGAAATCTCTTGTGGATGGTTTTCATATTTGTCTTTTTTCCTCCCTTTGTTTTTCTGTATTTCTCTCCTCTTAGATGGAGAGCGAGACGGATCGTGAAGAACATCGCTCCATCCGATATGGCAGACGTGCGGGCGAAGGTGGCGGCGATGACTGCTCTGAGCGGAGAGAGAGTGGATTGGGGGCACAGTCGAGCATGGGAGAGAGACTACCTAGCCAGTGTAAGTCCATAAACACTCCATTTAGACTGGAGTGGGCTTTTAGGATGCTGCCTACACACCTGGCTGCTTTTAGGACACTGTGGCCTACTTTCTGCTCTGGCTGTTAAATAAGAGAGCTTTCCTTGCAAGTATAAAATATTAAACTATAGTTAGACTTGCAAGTTTTAAATAGATCTTAAGGTCAGAGTTAAGTGTGTATTAGTGTTTAATGGTGTCATATTTCTTTTTCTCCACTGTCAAACTGAAAGGGGCTAATATCGAAAAATGATCAATAATAGGGGTGTGTTATGGGGCCCGACACAATGACATATTCCTGTTATTCCACAACAATTTGCTCTCCACTGAGGAAGAAGGTGTGTCCAAACTCTTATGGCGTTACTTTTGCTATAGCAGCTATAGACCCCCAACCTCTCTTTAAGTCAAGTCAAGTCAAGTCGATTTTATTTATATAGCGCTTTTAACAATTGACATTGTCGCAAAGCAGCTTTACACAATCAAAAGAAGTAGGTTTGTATGCAATGTGTATGAATCAAAATGATAAGATTGTCCCTGATGAGCAAGCCAAGGGCGACGGTGGCAAGGAAAAACTCCCTGAGATGGTAATAGAAGAAACCTTGAGAGGAACCAGACTCAACAGGGAACCCTTCCTCATCTGGGTGATAACGGATAGCAGAGAATGATCGGCATAATAATGTGTACTGGAAGTTCAGTGTAACAGGAGATGTGTTCAAATTAAAATGAAAAGGAGTCCAGTTTGTTCCTGGAGGCTCAGGTAGACTGTAGGAGATTCCAGTCCTGAGTTATCGAACGACTGAAGTTGCAGGTCCCCAGAGCATCAATCGATGATAGGACAGTCTTAATGGAAACCATTTTTAACCAACTTTATTCCTTTAGTACAAAGAGAAATTTCAAATTCTTCTGTTTTGAAGAATGTTCCTGTGTTACTAAACTGTACATTGTTAAATAGCTTTACCTCTGATTGTTTACACTGCAGACGCCGTCCAAAAATATTTCCTTACCAAAAATATCAGCATGTTTTACTTGTTCATTTTAAAGCATCCTCCATGCAGGTCTAAATGTTCTATAAGTTATTACTATGAAATGATAAAATGGAGCGCATTCATATAAACTTTTCAAGCTGGATCTTCAATCAATCAGAAACAAGCATGAAATAGCACATACTGTATAGTAGTATATAAAAAAAAAAAAAAACTATGTCTTTGAAGAATGCGTGAGTCTTACAGGTAAGCTGAAGGTTGGTGAAAAGATTTGAGGAAAAACTTTAGTTGCTGGAAATAATTAAGTGGTAAAGGGTTCATTTCGTTCAGAGTTTAGAGGCGACGCAGCGGCTTAGTAGTTAGCACTTCAGGGTTCAATTCCCACCTCGGATCTGTGTGCATGGTTCTTCTCGTTTTCCCTCGTGCTTGTGGGTTTCCGGCTTTTCTCTCACAGTTCAAAGACATGCAGAATTAAGCTGAATGGCTTCCCCATTGGGATAGGCTCCAGTCCCCCCATGAACCTGTATACAGGATAAAGCAGTACAGACGAAGAGAGAGTAGGTTGGGTTGGTTGAGTTACTGGGATACACAATGTTTACAAACAAAGTCTTGCTTCAGGTTTGTGAGTGATTGATGTAGGTATGCTTATTAAACTGGGTTGCAATGTTGTTGATTATTATTATTATTATTATTTAAATATTTTTTTTATTATTATTATTATTTTTATTATTATGATTATTTTTATTTTTATTATTATTTTTATTAATTTATTTATTTTGTTATTATTTTTAAGATTTTTTATTTATTTTATTTATTTGTTTATTATTATTTTTTAATTATTATTATTTTTATTAGTAGTATTTTATTATTATTATTTATTATTATTATTGTTATTATTATTTATAAATTTTTTATTATTAATATTATTATTATTATTATTATTATTATTATTATTTTATTTTGTCTTTTCTTTTATTTATTTATTTTAATTATTATTTTATTTATTTATTTTTTTATTATAATTTATTATAAAAAAGAAATTATATATATATAAAAAAAAAAGATATTTTCCATTTTCCATGTTATTTGTCATGCCAGGAAACTGTATCTAAGTGTATTATGTTTCCTAACAGGCAAAAGACTCTCCGTTAACCAGCTCCAATTTTGTGCGTATCACCAAAGAGCTGAAGAACAAAGACCAGTATAACCAAGTCCTCTTCTCAAGCTTTGTCAGGATGGTAGGCAACCTCTTTCACAGATTCTGTCTCACACAGTCACTGTCTCCATCTCTCATGTGAGAAAGTTCAATTTAGCATCCAGATGCACCGGGTGGTATTGCACTGTGGTCTTGGTCAGGGGCATGTATAGTGCATGGGTATGTGTAGTGAGCGTGTGACTGTTTGTGACTGTGTGTTTGAGAGTGTGAGTGTGCGTGTTTGAATGTACTGTAGATAAGCTGCCAGCGTGATGACAAGCCTATCAGATGGAATAATGACTGTTTATAGAGTGTTTATTTATAGAGGCATCTTTCTTAGCTGTGACTTCACATAGAAATCAGACGAGCTTACTGAACGAGGGTTCCTTGAAAAATTGGCAGTCTCATTGTATGTGTGTGTGTTCGTCTCTCTCTCTCTCTCTCTCTCTCTCTCTCTCTCTCTATGTAGATGAATTGGTTTAATAACACAAAGGACAGAGCTCTTCTCATTACCGACAAGCATATCTACAGGCTCGAGCCCAAGAAGCACTTTAAAGTGCAAAAACGAATAGCAATCGAGACTGTGAGTATCTCTCTCTCTCTCTTCCTCTCTCTTTCTCTCTCTCTCACACACACACACACAGTCACACACACACACACACACACTCACGCACACATTTCATTTTGGAGTTAGATTTCCAGTTCAAGAGAAGATAACCATCAATCAGCCGGTAGGTCTGAAGCCGCCTGTGAAAGTCTGACCTACATTGTGTTAGCCCTGTGAGCAGAATGGTGCCACAATGTGCAAGAAGGATTTGGTCACACAGACAGTAGTGCCATACACGCGCACACACACACATGCACACACGTACACACACATGCACACACACGCACACGCACACACACACACATGCGCACACATGCTTTTGGTGTTTATACTTCACACATCTCTAGCCCTAACAGGATCAGATCTTCATGCAAGGCACAAAGACCCTGAGAGGATTTATGATGCTGTTCAGAGAGTCCAGCCTTCCTTTTTTTTAATATACATCATTAAGAAACAAATTTCAAAAGCAGAGTCAAAATCACACTCAGAATCATATTCCAACTAAAAAATCGAATCGGAATATAAATTAAATTTGAGTTCAAATTAGAACCAGAATTATGTTAGATTCAGTGTGTGTGTGTGTGTGTGTGTGTGTGTGTGTGTGTGTGTGGTGTCCTCTGCTGGACTGGCATCCTATTTATGGTTTGTTCCTGTCACATGCTCAGTGTCACAATAAAAACAAAAAGAAAAAAGAAGAAGAAAGCCCAGGACACACTATACCACAACTGGAATAGACATAGGTTTTAGAAATCATATCAAAATTAGAAATAAAAATTTGAATCAGTTTCTGATTCTGCTTCAAAATGAGTCGAGTCAGCGGGAGCATCATAATCAAATTAGATTTGGAAATGAAATCTTATTAGTAACCTGAATCTGAATTAGAAAATGGAATAAAAATTTAAAGTCAGAATTTCTTCGTAGATTTTTTTCCCTAGAAATCACATAAAAAAAAAACTAATAATGTTTTGACTTGATGTTAACCGATATTAAGAAAATGTACATAAATGTGACTTGAATCAAGACATATTCCTTGCTAAGATTCTGTTTTGCAGTGGTTACATTTAGAAATCTATATATTTCTTAATTCTTAAAAAAAAAAAAAACACATACCTAGAATTTTATAGGATACATAGAAGATATTTTTAGTTGAATTTGAAAATTAGAAATAAAAAGAACATAAATGGGAGAATTATGGTTGTGAATTGAATTCTTATTAAAAAATGTGAACAGAAACAGTGGAATTTAAAGTATGTGGAAATGGAATTGGAATTACAGTATGAGTTAGAACCAAGTGAAATAGTTAGAACCAATTTGAAGAGAGATTTGAGAGATCTGAATTTAAATGAAGATAAAAATTCAAAAAAGAATTAGAATCGGATTTAAAATTTTACCAGAGCATTTACATTTAACGGCTATATACTGTATAATGTTGTTTTATGCTTTATTGGATGTGATCAGCTCAGAATGAATCTAATCTTAATTAGAATACAACATAAAACGAGTATAACATATAAAATTAGAATCGGGATTAGAATCCAAATCAGAATCAATCAGATTATTTACCACCACAAAGGGATACAGTCATTTCATCTTGTGTATAAAGTATAACGTGTGATGACATTAGGCATATACACCAGGCATCAGCTGTATAAATGAAATCAGAATATAACGTGGACATGTGTGAACATTATGTGCTGTTCACAAGGTCTAAAAATAAAGAGCATTAATTTAAGCAAGGCAGAGTTTTCTGTCTGATCGTTTCTGAAAGTTCACGAGCCTGCGTGTTCCGGAGGAAGTAGAACAGGCTGTCTGGATTTCCTGAGTCGCAGACTAAAATATTAGCGGTGGCCGAGTCTCGTGGTGACAGAGTGTGTGCCGAATTAATCTGGTTGCAGCGCGGCCTGACGCGCCGAGCGATTAGCACACAGGCTTATTTTGGAGGGAACCTGATGCATCAGCTCAAGTGGGAGGACGGCTTGGAATATTTCAATTAATTTGGTTGTGTAACTTGTTTTGTGTGAAAGAAATTATTTAGATTTCTACTGAACGCTTTTGCACATTCAGTATTTAACCTGGTTACTGCTTGTGATCGTGCTGAAATATCATAATAGAAGGTGATGCAAATGCAAACTTAATGCGAAGCTGAATAGTTCTGTTTTTGTTTGTGGTCGAATGTGGTAGATTTAATGTAATGTGATTTTAAATGTAATTTGACGTTTTTTCAACTCAAGTATTAATCTTACTCTTATCATTAAAATAAAATAACTATTAGAGGTCTTATTACTTTTTCAAAATGATGTTGCAACTTTCCTTTTTTTTTTTCTTTTTTTTTTTTTTTTTGCACATGATTATTTTAACTTCCTCTTTTCTGTTTTAGGTTACAGGTTTAAGTGTAACAAGTGGAACGGACCAGATGGTGGCGCTACACACTGTGTCTCATGAGGACATTTTGCTCCACCTCCAGAGGGGTCAGCTGGCGACAAAGCAGGACCGTGTCGGGGAACTCGTCGGGACGTTGTGTGATCATTTCACACGGTGGGTTCATTCACAATTCACAGGGTTTTACTCTCACATCTGTTTTTTTTTTTTTGTAACACACCCAATTTAACTTGTGAATAGTAACAATTTCATCATATTTCTTTTAAAATGCTAGGACATTTCAAATACAGTACTGTATTTTCAAATGATTATAGGAGGGATGCAAAAATAAATAAATAAATAAATAAATAAATAATATATCAGTTGCAAAAGCAAAGTGATTCCCTTTGGGATTTAATCTCATGTCCTTCATGCCTTTTATTATTATCATTATCATGTACAGATGTACACTCTGTGGTTGTTACAAGCACTTGTCCTACCTCCAGGTGTATTGTAGCTACTTCCTGGACATTCCTTTAGATCCCTATGAGACATGAGTAGCAGTATCAGTTATCTCTTTTCATTCAGAGTCAGATCATTGGACTTAAGTCTTTTTGATCGGTTTGATCAAATCTAATGTGAATTCAGCATGACACTGCAAACACACCACTGATTTGATGTTATTGTGCTGCAGTGTCTGGGGTCTGTTAGGAAGATTCATTTGCATTTATCCTGATAAGCCTTATCACATGCACTAACTGTCTACATGCAGTACACTGTCAAATACACAGCTGAGGCTCACACTCTATGTTGGTGACAAGACATGTCCATAGAAGCAATTTGATTGAATTACATAGTGTGTATGCAAGACATTTTTACATCAGAACAATTGAGGGTTAAAGGGCTTGCTCAAGGGCCCAACAGTGACTTGGTGGTGCTGTTGCTTGAACCTTGGACCTTCCAATCAGAAGTTGCAATGCCCACCTATGCCTTGCAATGCAACTTCCATTCACATTCACCTCATCACACATAGAAGTAGTTGAGGTTGAGGGCCTTGCTCAAGGGCCCAACAGTGGCAGCTTGGTGGTAGTGTTGTTGTATTGTTTTATTGATGTTGATTGAGACCCAAAATGGCACATTTTATTTCACAGAGGTGCATCAGTTCCAATTAAGAGAATTAATTAACCCTAGGTGAATAAACACATGCGTCCTGTGGATTAGTCTAATACAGTATGATTATTTTGACCTCAATCAGGCAGATTATTTTTGCTCTAAAAAACAGCATATCAGACAGCAAGGTTTCCTGAGACACATAATTATTGTTAATATACACATTTACTCATATTTAATAAATAATCTCATGGCCTCATATATATTCATCTGTTCGTAAAAAGACATACAGCTTTAAATAGCATTTATATTCAGCCAAAATATGGTGTGAAATTTTCAGACAGGGTGAAATAACAGCATTTTTCATAATATTTGTTTCTAAATTAATATGCTTCTTATCTCCTGATCCATGCTTCATTTTTTTTTAAATATAAATATGCATATACATTTATATTTTTATCAGTTAAATAGAAACACATTTGCTAAATACGATATCATGTCCTTTTACATGATCTTAATTGTCATTCAGATGAAACTTGGCCAGTTTAGATTTCACAAGAAAAGACATAAACCTGCAAAAAGTGCGTTATTCTAAAATGCTAAATCTTTAAGATATTGCAACATGAATTTGATATGGTTACGGAGTTTTTTTTTTTTTTTTACCAAAAATAATTTAAGCAACAATTTTTACAGGTCATATGCTTCTAGACTGATAAAGAAATGTGAATAATTTGCATTTTAAACGATTATTGTTTCAAGCGAGATAGTATAACGCTGAAAAATGGCCTTTTTGGATCATCTCTCCAAAACAGCTGAAGTTAGCAAATTGAAATTTTTATGGAAGCAAGATTGGTCACTTCCAAGTTCCTTCAGAAATAGCTTCTTTTGGAACCACATCTTCTGTATTATATTTATAACCTAAAAAAACATAGCACTAATACTGTGTTTTGGCCACGGTTTCAAACATATAGCAATATTTTGTACTACTGACTAGTTTGTGTGTGTATGTGAGGAGGGGGGTGTATATTATGCAGGGTTTATACTGTACAAACTGGATCGCTGTAATAATTTCAGACATGTGGATCCCAGTGTCACATATAGCAGCATTCCCTGGCTTTAAACATTCTTTCACAGCCGATCCCCAGGGAGCGATATATATTAATTCTTCGGGCAGCCGGCAGCTGGAGTGTGTGTGTGTGTGTGTGTGTGTGTGTGTGTGTTTGTGTGTGTGGGTTGTGTGGATAGGGGAACAACCGTTTATTCTATTGTGCCACCATCTGCGGGCAAAAGTCAGGGGTCACGACCCCTATACGGCATCATCAAAAGGAGATGGGGACTGTGGAAGTGTGGAGGGAGTTGAAGGCGCACGCGCACACACACACACACACACACACACACAGCCCTACCTTCTCAAACCCCCTGAGTCAGAAGGCTCAGAAGCCCTTCACTAGTCAGCATTATTTGGAGTGTGTGTGTGTGTGTGTGTGTGTGTGTGTGTGTGTGTGTGTGTGTGTGTGTGTGGAATCAGCTCAGGTTGCTGACGATACTTTTGTCCTTATCTTTTAACCATCAAAAAGCCAAACGTTAAGAAAGTCAAGATAGAAACAATCTCACTATAATATAACTATCATTATAGTAAACAAGCTAACATAAACAAAACAACTAGCCTTTGAGCAAAGTAGCTTAGACTGCATGTCTTATACTAACCTAACTAGCAAAGACAAAATGTGATTACAGACGAACAAGATGTAAAGTTGCCTAAACAACCCCGCCCTTCAACCATGTGACAAAGTTAGCAGTGCGTTAAGCTTCAAAGAAAAACATCCTAGCAACGATTTAGCACGAAGATTAGCTCGTTAGCATCCACACTATGAAACGGCATTTAAAATGCCTGATTTTTTCTTCTTCACTGCCATGCTATTCTACTTTTCTCCTCTTGATATCTTTGCATGTCCTCTCAGACTGTCCACAAGGCCTCTCACCTGGGACACTCAGAGCCATCATAATCAAAATACGTCTGTGTGTTTTCGGTGAGTTTCAGAGTCAGATTCTGGCCATCTGCTGAGACAGCTGAGTGAGTGAGTGTGTGTGTGTGTGTAAGCCTGTGTGTATGCGCGTGAGGTGATTGGGCTTGGGATGAAAGTTCAGCAGTTTTCTAGCTCCAGATAATGATAGTGTGATAGGATGCATGTAGCCGCCATGCGTGCGTGATTAGCACAGACAAATATTTTTGACACACCGTGACCTTAGTGCTGTAAGGTTTTCTCAAAATTGTGACATTAGAGCTCATAAATATTTACTGCTGAACAAGGTGGACCTTTTTTAGGTTATCCTCGAGGCAGGCGAACCAACACCACACCATATGTATTAGCTGTTTAACAAATGTTTAGCCTCATAAATTCCACATTCTCAACATTAACATTTATACTTAGTTGAAGTAGAAACGACGTATTCTGAGCTATCAATGATTTAAAAATATTGTTATTTGTCAGATAAAAAAAAATAAATAAATAAAAAAGGTCATTGGTTGATTTTGGCATGTTTTCAGATGTTGCGCAATAGCAACGCCATTTAGCTTCCGAAAAGTTCGGATTGTGTCTTGTGATACTATTGTGTGTTTAATGGAATCCTTTACATTCATACTAACTATGTTTTCAATAACCTTTAATTTTCAACTGAATTTAGGTGGTGGAACACAATATCACTCCATAAATATAATACAAATCTGCTTCTTGTTACTGGGGGCATGATGGCTTATCAATTCTAGACTGTCACCTCATGTGTCAAGTGGTAGAGGTTCGAATCTCACCTCTGGTATGTTTGTGTGTGTGTGCACTTTGCCCATGCTTTGTGCGTTACTTCCATGTACTCCAGTTTCCCTTAACATTCTAAAGAACTGCTTTGTAGGCATACTGACTGGTGTTTCCAATTTGCCTGTAGTGTGTAATTAAGTGTGAGTGTGTGTGTGTGTGTGTGTGTGTGCCGATGTCCTATTATAGTTTGGCACCCCATCCTTGGTCCACCTTGTCTGGTGCCCTGAGCTCTATGGGACAGGCTCCTGGGCCCGAATTCACAAAGCTTCTTAGAATTCTCTCAGAGAGCTCCTATCTTAGCTTAAAAAGTCCTAGCTGGGAGTCCTAGACTAAAAGTGATTTAGGAAACTTCTCAGATCAACTCTGGTTAAGGAAAGAACAAAAACCTTTATCTTAGTGAGGAGGTACGGATGACCCTATTGCTAGGGATAATGCAACAATTCAAGGACTGTGATTGGTTGATTTAAAAAAAAAAATCTGTAAAAGTTTTAGAATGCGCTCTTTGTGAAAATAGAATATATGATAATAGAACAGAGAGTGATCATAATGATTGTATGCAAAGAAATTGTATAATCATGAATGCAGGCTACTTTATGCAAAATTTTTGTTATAGGCTAAATATCTTCGAGTTAATTAAAACAGACGAATGTTGAAAATGTCTACTCTTGAAGCAATCAATTTCCATACAGTAGTTACTATGTTTAAATTCTTATGTTTATTTTACCGTACTGATTTTATTACTTGTAATCCATTGTAGATTGATGGGAGCAAAATGGCTCAGGTTTTTCCAGTTTACATGATTGCAGGACAGTCTGTTTAAGCTGCACTTTTTGATGGTACTTAGTCAACAATTCAAGAGAGATGGAAGAAAGTAAAAGAACAAGAAAACACGACTGGACAAGAGAGCGGTGTTTACTTTTAGCTTTACGTTCAGTGTTTGGAGAATATTTCTTCTGTCCGCCATTCTGTCCTCTGCTATTGAAACTCTTAAGCCTCTTAAAAGTCAGACTCTCTACTGTTAACAATTTTTACCTTAGGAGCTTTCGTGAATAATGTTTTTATATTTACTAAGATTTAGTCCTAAATTTAAGGGGAAATTCTTAGAAAATGTTAGAATTCTGAGAATTGTCTTAGAATTTTGTCACTAAGATCGACTTTTAGGCTTAGGAAGCTTTGTGAATACGGGCATTGCAACCCCACATTGGATAAGCAGTATGTGTAATGAATAAACTTATTCGGTTTATTATGCGGTTCTGTTTAAGGTTGTACTCAGGTGTTCTTCTACTATATAAAAACACCAGTATGTAGATTGGTTTTGAAAAAAAAAAATGCCTATGGTTTGCTTCTCTTCTCTTCTTTCCTATCCTCTTCTGTTTTCGTCTCATGGCTCTGGCTGATCATGATTAATAGATTTATTTTAAAAAAAAAAAAAGTAAATTTGTTAAAAGCCAGTAAACTTGGTGATTGTATCATCATGACATGTGTTAGTTGTTGAGGCGGGTTTCTGTAATGCACCATATGTGTGTGACGCACTTTCTCAAAGCCCACACTCACTCACACACTCACTTTTCACAAGAAAAATGATCTTGCTTCACTGTAAAATACATCTTGCCAAGTTTCAATCAAAAATGAATTGTTAAAGCATGTTTTAATTGACAAAGCAATACTGTATAATGGGGACTGTTCTGAATGGTTAATAGAGTGCGATTAAATTTATAAGAACAAGAACGCCCCTTATTCCTACACTTATTCACCGCTGTATAAGGATTAAATAGCATGTACTTTGTGGTGTATAGTTACTGACTGATTGTATCCCGTCGGTTGCTATGCACAATGTGATATGTTTCAATACACTGTCTGTCAAAAAAAATGAAACCCTCCACTAAGCAGATAGTAACTGGGCGGTGCACATTCTTTGCACAGTAGTGGCATCTACTTCTAGTGAAAAAACATTTCAGTACCTCTAAAGGGAAAGTTAGTCGTATACAGAGTCAGGTTACTCAGGTACTTCAGCTGATTTTTTTTTTATTTACCTTTGTTTACTTCTTATCTCTGTAATTTCTTGATTTCGAAAGCAATAATTTTAAATGGTGTCTTCACTATAGACGCATTTTTAGCCTTTTTTTTCATTCATAGTATGTTTTAGTAAATATAATAGATAGGGGTCAGGGTTGTGCAGTATACAGAGATATATCTTTTTTTTTTTTCTTTTTTTTTTCTTCTTTTTTTAGCACAACTTAGGTCCTATGATGAATTGAATGTTATTTCATTTTAAACAACTATATATAAGCATGACTGAGAAAAAATTTTTTTTTTAAATAGGCAAAGAAATATCACAGATACAGTGGCAAAAAAAGGGAATGTGAACCTTTTGGAATTTTATAGTTCCGATTTTTTTGTGTGTGTGTTATTATTTTAGGCACATCTGTTAATATTCTTAACTTGGATGGACAGTAGATCCGATCACATTTTATGACAGATTAATGCAGAAAATCATGAAATTCCATTTTTTTTTTTTATGGTTGTTTTTGGTTCCAAAAAAATGAATAATGCAAGCAAATGGTGAGTGAGACATTTTTGCGATTTCATTACCGGTCAAATTGTATGTATTTTAAAAGTAATGACAACTTCGGTTCTACTTGACATATCCATAAACCCAAAATGATGTCTTAAGCCTCCCTGACTGACACACACACACACACTTCCATATGAACAGCTTTTTAACATTTTTATAATGGTCAATGACCAATGCTGTATTGCTGGCACAGATCCATGCCACTTGACTTTTAAGGGTTAAAACAGACAAAATTAGGGGCTAGAAATATATAGACATAGTTTCGATTTGTTTCTTAGATCTCATTTGTTATTGTTTGCTGTGAAATTTGATATAATGTCACATAAACAGTCATTACCGTTAATGTTGGATCAGATCTTGTGTGTGGGGGAAAAAAAAAAAAAAACACACATTTCTAGAAGGAACTTTCCCCTTCGGCACTGTTGAACCTTAGGGAGCGCATGTGATGCACTATGAACGACTGTGTGTTGTTTGTGTTGTTCGTATGTGCAGCCACGGCGATTAGAATAATCAGCTCTTTTGTTGCTATGCTTGACATCATGCCCTGGGGCTTAGGTTGTGTTTGGTATCACTACACTGTGTGTGTGTGTGTGTGTGTGTGTGTGTGTGTGTGTGTGTGTGTGTGTGTGTGTGTGTGTGTGCGTGCATAATGCTCGTGGAGGGTGAAGACCTGTTACATGACCTTTGTCTAAACACTGGTGTCAATTTATTTAAAAAAAAAAATATTTTCATTAAGTTCCAAAGAACTTTCAAAACTTTCAAGGGTTTCAAGGTACTTAAGCGTTTTTATGCTGTCATTTCTACTCGGTCACTTGTCATTATCTTTTTCATCAAGATAAAAAGAACAGTGTTCAACTATGTCACATGATAAGCCTTTTTTTTTTTCTCATCCTTACTTATCTTATACAGACAAACACAAACAGATTCAAACAGACTTTTCCTCTGAGGGGGACACAGATGTCCCTGCATCCCAGACAGTGGTTGCTTGGCAGCTCAGGAAGTGTTAATTAGGGTGATGATTGGGTGAGCTGTGTATGAGAGTGTGAGGCAGTGTGTGTATGTTTGTTGCTGAATCTCTGCAGTCTTTAATGAGTCCTTCTAGACTCCCGTGACTGCCGAAATCCTTTAGGGCGTCTTAAAAATATAAAGAACAGTCTTATTCATGAACACAACGCTGGCTGCTGTTTTTGCTTTTTTGTTTTTTGTTCTTTTTTTTGTTTTGTTCCTAAGATTTTGGTGATTTCTCAAAGACCAGCCCTCTCAGTCATATGTCTACGGTTTAGACATGTGTGTGTACGTTTGTGCGCCCTGCGATGGATTGGCACCCTGTCCAGGATGTACCCTGCCTCATCCTCTAGGTCTTCTGGCATAGGCTCTGGGCCCCCCTGCTACCCTGTACACAGGATAAAGCGGTATGGACCATGAGTCACAATGCTTAGCTTGGATGTACTGTATATCATGGGGCCAGTTTGATGGACACAACAGAGATGAACTCTTCTAAATCTGGGTTCCAGAACATAACCAAATACAAAATCAACCTTAATTAGACCAAATGCTTGTCATGATCCAGATCAGAACTGAGTGTTGGGCCATTTGTGAGCTGAAACAGATTTGGTCCAAATTCTAAATGCATTGAAAACTTTAAATGTAATTGCGAGTTGTCTGCTTGTAGCCATCTGTTGGCACATATGGCCCCTGTGTACATAAACGCACCAAAAATCCGTTTAAAATCATCTACCTCCTGAGGCGCATATCACATCATCATCATCATCATCATCTTCATCATCACATCATCTCTCTCTCTCTTTCACCTCATCCTGTATCACTACCAGGACAAGTCAGACATCTGTTACTCAGCATCGCCCAGCATTGCTCCTGCTCCTCGCGCTCTCCCCCCACCTCCCCTGCTGTGCATTCCCCTCATTATTCGATGATGAGTTCTCTCACTCTTTCCTCACTCGGTCATTGATGTGCACTCTCTCGCTCTCACCCGCTTTCTGTTATGCTCTCTCAGAACTCTTTCTTTCATCATCTGTCTTCAACACTCCTGTCAGTTAGAGGTTGCCAATTCACTTACAGTCCGTTCGGTGGGCAGGGGGTGCGGAGAGTGAGGGATGTCGGGGTTGCAAGGGCAGGCTAATTAGAGGAGTTTTTTTTGACATGAAATTCAAGTGTCCTTCCTCGCTTATCATCTGCCATCCTGTCGGCTTTCCTTTTAAAGTCAGAGAAAGGAAGAGCCGCATCGACAAGGTCAGATGGTCGTGGTGAATCTTCCGACCATTTTGATCAACGCAGAAACCCCTTTGGGAAATGGGTAGTGGGTGTACTTTCGCCTGAGGTTGGCACCTTAGCCCCTGATTAAGGTATTGCATGGCTGGTTCTCACCAGGCATTTATGGCTTGTTCAATTCTTCACGCTGTGTCCCTGGTCTCACTTGGGCTTTGTTTAGTTTATAATTTTTCCAGCACATCAACTGAGTTCAACCGTAAAACACAGACACCTATGAGACCAGAAAATACCCAGACTCCAATGAGAACACAAAAACAATCACTTGATGAGGCACGTTGATGACTTGGTGGTGACAGCAGGGCCTCAGGATGATACATCTGCTGTAGCTCTGCCAGTCTCTGAGTGGATTTCCAGACTGACAGTTGAAACCGCAGCAGCTGAGCTCATGACGTGCTCCAAAAAGCAGAGGCAGAAGAAAACAGAACACGACATCATCTCACTAGAGGTGCTCTGCTTTTCCGCGGAAAATTGCCCTTTATTTGGAACAATGCACCAGAGCCACAAGCTTAAACTGTCAGATCCGAGTAAAAACAAGGTACGAGCAGAAAGGTGTCACATTAATGAGTTATGGCTGTGTCCCAATTCTATTTGTGGGTTTTCCAGTGCTGCGTGCAGCCTCTCGCTGCCTAATGAACATCAAATTTCAGTGATGCAAATGAGGAAAAGCAGGTCGAAAGAACTGCACTGAAAAAAAAAAAAAAAAAAACCCCACCTATACTCTTTGCGTCTGAATGACGACACATACTTTTTTGAGCATTTGAGTTGATGTAAATATAAACCCACAATGAGTTGTGAGCAGTAAGCCTCAGTCAAAGTATAGAGCAGAAGACAGAGGGATTGCCTGCATTGTAGTTTTTTTCTTTTAGAATTGTGTGAAGCAGACCCCTTGCTGATGAGGTCATGTGATGTCTGTGAGAAACTGAAAGAGTGAAACAAGGAGGTATGGGATTGAACATCTCGGTTTATTAATGGGTCCGTTTTAAATAGTTAATCATGAGTCTAGCTGAGTTTGACGGTGAAAACTTATGACGCTGACACAATTTTTCTTCTCTAAAAATTCTCATAGTCACACATTCTTAATAGTCAACTGCAACTCCAAGGTCCGGGTTCGATTCCCACCCAGGTTTGACTCCCGCCTTTGTGTACGTGTACAGTAGCATGTTCTCCGCATGCTTGGCTCCCTGCGGTTTCCTGCCACGGTCCAAAGACATGCAGATTAGGTTCATTGGCGTTCCGTGTGAAATAGTGTCCACCGTACGAGCCTCTGGAGACAGTGTTAATGATCTGGGGTCGCTTCATTTGCTCAGGTCGAGACTCAGAAACGGTATGTGGCAATAAAATGAAGTCAGCTGACGACCTGAACGTACTGAATCACCAGGTTGTCACATCGACGGAGTTTTTCTTCCCTGACGGCACGGCCATATTCGAGGGTTCAGATTGTGAAAAAGTGATTCTGCGAGCATGAGGAATCATTTCCATACATGACTTGTCCTCCACATTGTGCCGCAATCAAATCTAAAGTCAGTCGGCTGGAAAATTAGGCAGGGTTTTTGTATGCCAAGTGTATAAATTTGATAAACATATGAATAAGATCTGCACTAATGATTTCTGAGTAATCAGTGAGAATAAATAATGGTGAATGTAAGTCAATAGTCTTATTAATGTTTCCTCATAAAATGTTAAATCCGTTATTTGCAGAATAGCATTACAAACTTATGCTTAGAAAGATGTTAAAAGTCATATTTACAGAAAACTATATATCAAGTAACATCTGATTTTATTAAGCAGAAATGAATACAAAGATTATTCTGTTTGTGGTTTTTGACCTTCCATCTTAGAATCCCAGGATAAATTACATTTTCATTCCAATTTAACGTTTTTGTTTGTTCGTTTTCCCAAGTAGACACTGTCATGTTTCATGCTGCTAAAAAAATACACTGCAGTCACGTTTTTTTTTTCATTGCTACAAATTGCACATCAATAGATGTACTTCATTTTCATTACATATTCTATACATTCTAATTATTTACTTTATTTTCTGCGTCTTTCTTATTATTTTTACTATACAGTTACTGGTGACTTGTACTTTCATTATATAGATATATGAATATGTAGTATATGCCTTTCTGTGACTCACTTTATAGTACTCCTATAGTTTAGCATTGCACTACTAGTAGCATTAGTCATCTCCCATGTGTGCGTCATGTGTCTCCTGAGGATATGCTCTACATTGTGCAATCACACCTGCAAACCTGGATGCTTAGAATTTCCTTTGGGATCAATAAAGCATCCATCCATCCATCCACATTGGGGTCTGAGTGCAGAGTTTGTATGTTCTCCCCATGCTTGGTGGGTTTCCTCCCACAGTTCAAAAACATGCAGATCAGGCTAACTGGTGTTTCCAAATTTCCTGTAGTGTGCGAATGTTAAGCAAATGTTCTACCACGGTTATACAAATGGGAATGAATACAATGGTCACCATTGGCCTCCATGGTCCATTGGACATCAGAGGTTCCTAGATGGGTGGATTCATCTATATACATTTTTGCTTTAAAAGAGTTGGGTTTATTCTCCTTCTCTGACCTTGTGAACTCCTCAACTATGAATAAAATGAAAACACCTTGGATATAGAATCTGCTTGTTTCTTAAAAGACAATGTGCTCTACAATGTTCAGGTCAACCAAAGAGAAGCAGTATACAGTACAGAGAATATGATAAAGTGTGTGGTGATTTTAGGAAATGGGGACGTGCACCGACACCCACTGTCCTAGTTCGCCTTTCCTGGCCTGAATGTCATATTATTTTTGCCTGCATCTGAGACATTTTCAGGCCCACATTACATACGCTGAATCACTTACCTTGAAACACAAAACAGCCATATGTACTCAATGACACACATCCATGGTCCTCTTCTCTCATTAGCATAAATCTTATAATAAAAATATATTGCATAATGATAAGAGGCAGCAGATTGTTTCTACCCATACTGTACCAGCTTGCAATGAGGTATTCATGCAAACATTTTGTTCAGAAAAAGTGAAGAGCGATCATACTCGGGTGAAAAAAAAAAAAAAAAAAAGAACTGATGAAGGCCTGCTCATTGGTGGAGCGGAGAGGGAAACAGGAATAAAGCAGAACTGGTTCATTTTTAGACACTGTGTGTTTCTGCAGTAGGTTGGTTTTCAGATGCATAAAGCTATGGTCACATTTACACACTATATGTGCGTGTGTATATGTGTGTGTGTGTGTGTGTGTGTATGTGTGTGTGTGTGTGTGTGTGTGTGTGTGTGTGTGTGTGTGTGTGTGTGTGTGTGTGTGTGTGTATGTGTGTATGTGTGTATGTGTGTATGTGTGTATGTGTGTATGTGTGTATGTGTATGTGTGTATGTGTATGTGTGTGTGTGTGTGTGTGTGTGTGTGTGGGAGTAGTACAACCTGCAACCTGCAGCCTCTAAAAGACTGTCAGGGTATTTTTGTAATCGAAAGTAAGGCCCAGGTGCAATGCAATTACAGAAATATGTTTTTTTTTTTGTTTTGTTTTTTTAAGATGTGCTGGGTGTTACAGTAAAATAGTGAAAGTCTGAAAGGAAAGGAGCTTAGCTGTAAACTGCATTACCTATCATTTCTAAATTCCTCATTCTTGTATAAAGGGGAAATAATAATATTAAGGAAAACAAGCTGTCCATGTACAGAAGGTTCTTTGGGAAACTCACTGGTGACACGTTCGTAAGCTTTAGTTTCACCAACTTAACTAGATATCTACAGTAGTTACCCATTTGACAACCAGTGGTTTAAACCTTCTTTCCATAATGTAATAGCAGACAAAGGCACCTTAGCAATGATCTAGACAAACTCAAAATTATTATTATTTTTTAAATTAGTATTAGCTTCATTAGAACTATGATTAATGCATGTTTTTTTTTTTTTTAATTCATTTAGGATGGTTTAACTTATGGTTTAGAGAAAAAGAGAACACATGGGTCTGACTTCGCATGCACAGCCACCACACACTCTTTCTCAGGGGCTTTAAAAAGAAAGAAAGAAAAAAAAAAGCCAGTTCCTATATCTCATTTCCATGTATTAATAATCTTCATCAGATGAATCAGATAGAGCGCCTTTAGTATTGACTGTAGACGGTGACACAGCTCTTCTAATAATTTTTTTTCACACTTTTTTTGGTAACAAGCTTAAGCTTTTGTTCCTCTAAAATATTCATCTGTTCTTAAAGGCCGTTTTTAACACTGAATGTGAGAAGGCATAACAGTATGTTTAATAATTAAAAAATATCCCCTAACATATAACTCCTTTTAAAGTACCTTTGCTTTTGAATGTGAACATTCTTTTTCTTTTTTCATATTGTGATGTGTTGGGGTAAAAGTGTGAATTATTTGACACTAACGTTGACCTGTTTTTTTTTAATAACCTACTGTATAATAAATAAAATTCGGGTATGGATGTTAAATAGAGTCTCACATTGATATATAAATTGAAGCAATTCAGCGATTACAATCACTGTGTTCTTATTGTCTATAATAGATTGTAATCTGCTTTCTGCCTGAGATTGGCACCCAGTTTACAGGATAAAGTGGTACAGTATAGACAATGATTGAGTGTGTTGTTATTGTGGGCTGTTATATCTAAGGTTTAAAATGTTGCATATTGTCCACTATGGGTAGTAATGAAGGAAATTTTGCATATGTTTAAAATATCTACATCTTGACACTCTTGTGAACAAAGCTCTACGATAGTATTAAGTGTGTGTTAGAACTGAAGTGTTCTGCTTAGACCCCTGACTGTCCTCAACAATACCGAGCACCAATTTGGTCGAAAGCCTTCCCGTACTGTAAGTGTGGGGCTTTTATAACAACAAAGAGGGATCTATATTGGGAATGAGATGTCCTGCACACGCATACAATATGGGTGAGATGGTCAGGTGTCCACAAAGCTTTCACCATATTCTGTATTATACTGTATGTTTAAGATCATAAAATATATATTCTTTTTTTTGTTGTTGTATTTTTAATGTAGTATGTGCTTTTATGTTTGTCTATTTCAGGGTGAGAAACGCCCCACTGACTGTTAAAGTGTCCTCCACTGGAATCCAAGTGCAACTGAGTGGTAAAACCAAGACAGTGACAGTGGAGACAAAGCCCGGACAAACCACTGTTGACTTCAAGAAAAACCGCTCGGGATTCACTTTACTGCTTCCTCCTTAGTGAAACACCTCCTGATTGGCCAGAATGCCTTTGACCAACATAAGCCTGCACTTTTATATGCATATTACAAGTTTCACCCACCCCTCTGATTTTGTCCCTAATTTTGTTCAAACTCGTTTCCCACCTGTCATTGTTAGTGCAGCCTGCCATCAGAGCAACAACTGCTAGCCAAAGACTAGGCGAAGGGTATCACCTGCTTCCTCCAAGGCACATGACGCCAGCAGGCGGATGAACATGAACATTTTACTGCTTTGCCGCTCAGGATTCCCAATTTTCTATTTATTTTTTATTAGTAGATGCAGCAATCAGCCATAACATTAAAACCTAAAACATGACGACCGGTATTTTTGCAGGTTCGCCTTATGCAACCAAACACAAGAACTCTAGGGGTATGCTGTGCTGTCTGTGGGAGGTGTGCAGCAGGATCCTTTAGGTGTTGTGGGTGGATGGGGCCTCCATGGATCGGACTGGTTTATCCAGAGCATCCCATAGGAGTTCATTTGGACTGGGATCTGGGGGGCCCTTTGCCTGCCAGTCCCCATATGTTTAGGGTGTACTGATACCCTTCTATGATGGCCAGCATAGCATTGACTTTATTGTCAATGCTGGCCATCATAGAAGGGTATCAGTTGGTGATTTGGGCTGCATTCGGTTTTCTGTGGGATTGGACCAGACAAGCTGGCTTTTGGTCCACGCAGGCATAGGTGAGCCTTCGGTACCCACGATTGTGTCAACAGTTCAATGGCATATAATTGCTATTCAATGTTATGGCTGATTGGTGTATGTTTATACCATTTAAGGGGTGAACATATTCATATTGTTTCTTCAGCAATGTATCAAGCCTCTTTTTTTTTTTTATTCATGTTTTTAAATATTTTATTAATCTTATTAAAATATTAGGATATTTTTCCTTCATTGCTTTAGTACTTGCTTATTTATAGCACAGCTATAGGATTCCATTTGAACTGGAGCAGTGTTTATATATAAGGATATATTTTGCGCACTGTATTATATAGAGTTGAAAATGATCATGTATTATTTTATTATAAAACAGAGGTCACGATAGATTTTGAACTCTCATGAAAGGCCACAGAGTCTTAAACCACAGTGGGGTTGAGTTCTCCAATCTGATTGCTCAGAAGGGGTTAGTTCTCATTTAAACCACAGGTTTATATTAATGCTCTTGTTCTAATGGTATCAGTTTTGTATTAACTATATTCCTAGCTGATTATGAGACCACACCCCATCAGGTATGTTTATCGTCAAAGTCTCGAAAGTCTCTGATTCCTTAAATAACGCTCCATAGGCAGTTCTATTGAAAGGTACTTCAACTAATGTTTGATGCTGTCAGTTGTTCAAAATGTGAGAAGTTCCAAGAGGCTTAAACAACAGAACTAATTGTTAATATGAATGTGTTGCTCCAGTTTTTATATCATTCATGAGAAGGAAAAATTTCTTGGTAAAATTTCACTTATAATTAGGTAAGTGTTTTGGTGCAGGACAACGCATCTGGTATCCAAGCCTTCTTCGGCGGGACTGACAAGCAAACAGGCCACACCTTTTCACTGGTTCAGACAGATACAGAGGTCATGCCTACTTCAGTGGGACTGACACGGGTACGTCAGAGGTTCAGGCATTGGAACAACCAACTCAGCCAACACATTGCCACTGTTAAGCCCTTAAGCAAGGCCCTTAATCCTCAACTGTTCAGATGTATAATGAGATTTAAAAAAAAAATGTTGCTCTGAATAAGGGTGTCTGCCTAATGCTGTAAATGTATATGAGAGACACACAAGTCTTTTTCACTGGGACTGACAGACACACAGGCTATGCTTTCATCACTGGGACTGAGAGACAATCATATTATGTCTTCTCCACTGGGACTGAGAGACACACAAAGCACACCTCCTTCACTGGACACAGATTCCATGCCTTCCTTACTGAAAAAGAACATTTAAAAATAATCACAGTGCTAACTAAAAGCAATAGTGTGAAACAAAAATGGTGAAAATGCAGACTTTTTTGTCCCACACATCCGCATCCATTCAGTCCAGACTTCTCTTTATCAGTTATCCCCATTCACATGCTGATTAGAATCAGGGCAGATGACAGGTGCATGATTCATTTATCTTTCACATCACTAGTGTCCAGCGTGTGTGTGTCGCTCGCAGAGTCTTTGTGCGATGCAGTGTCTCACTTCCATTCACTTTGATTTTCATTCTGCTTTAACGTTATACCTTTTCCTTTCTGACTCAGGATGCTTTTATCTCCTGCGTCACCGAGGGAGTGCAGAGAAGCAGAAAACCTACATTATTGTCCTCACTTGGTGGCTTGTCTGACCTGTAGTTCAGAACCCATTAGCAATCAGATCAAGTCAGAACTCATTCCTACTGTTCTGTAGCAAACAGCTGCACAGCCAGGAATAACGCTTCCATTGGCATCAAGGCATTAACACCAGCTACCCAAAATATGACTCATCCACGAAGCTGGCTGGATTATAGCTTTCAATTCTGCATGTGTGAATCCTGGTCTGGATTTGGTATATTGTTTACAGTATGTTGCCTGTCGCCTAGTTTCTGCATCTGATGTCTTGAGTACACCTTTTCTGGCTACAAGCTTTAGCATCTATGTTCATCCATGTGCCAGTGTGAGTTGGAGTAAAATTTCCTCACTATCTCAAAATAGGGAGCATTTGATTACCTATCCATCCATCCATCCATCCATCCAGGTTTTTTTCACAATTTGTTCGATTTAATCATAGAAAACTTTACCTGTTTTATTTCAGTTAGGATGACTATTTCAAGAATGTGAAATGTCTGAATAATAGGAGGGAGAAATATTTATTTCATTAACTTTCATTCCCAGTAGGTCAGAGGCTTACAAGGACTTAGTTAATATTCGGTAATATTGTCTTTAAATTGTATAACCTGGGTCAATTGATTTGGGAACCGTTGCACAAGCTTCTTACACTATGTTGCTAGAATTTTAGCCCATTCCTCCAGACAGAGCAAATGTAACTGGGTCAGGTTTGTAGGCTTCCTTCCTTGCACATGCTTTTTCAGTTCTGCCCACAGATGTTCTATAGGATTGAGGGCAGGGCTTTGGGGTGGCCACTCTAATACCTCGCCTTTATTGTCCTTGAGCCATTTTGCCACAACTTTGGAAGTATACTTAGGGCCATTGTCCATTTGGAAGAATCATTTGTGACGAAGCTTTAACTTCCTGGCTGATGTCTTGAAATGTTCCTTCAATATATCCATATAATCTTCAGCTACAGTGGAACCTCGGCATATGAACTTAATCCATTCCCGAAGCCAGATTTTCAGGAGAAATGTCATATTGTGAGACGCATTTTCAAATAGGAAATAATGCAAATGCAGATAATCCGTTCCAGCCACACAAATAATATTACCAATATTACCCATTTCCAACGCTAACATCATGTTTTTACACACAAAAAAACAATCAAAACATTTAGTAAAATATTAAGTCAATACAAATTAAACCTCACTTAACCTTAATCTATGATTCCTCTTGGGGTTGGCCGCTTTAAAAACAAAACTGACAGTGACTCAGTTTTCTTCTTGCTAACATCCTTGCTAATATTCTTGGAACCCATATTGTTATATCTTCACTAAATCTTGCACGAAATGCAAAAAAAGAAAATAGAAGTAAAAAAAAAAAAAGGAAACTCGCTTTGCTTGATGCAAACAAGTTTTGAACTGCTTCCGGACATATTAGCAATATTAGCATATTAGCCTGTGTTCAGCTTGGCTCGGTTTGTTTACTTACAGTATATGCATAAAACGCTTCATATGCCAAGGCAAAGGTTTTTTTTTTTTTCTTCAAAATTTCAGTTCTTGAGGTGTACTCATGGTAATTATGGAGAGTTCAATTTTAGTTTCATGAGACCTGAGGACATTTCTCCAAAAATTAAGATCTTTCTCCCCACGAGCAGCTGCAAACCGTAGTTTTAGTTATAGTTTTAGGCTTTATTTATGGTGGTTTTGGTGCAGTGGCTTTTCCCTTGCTGAGCACCTCTTTCATGTTGCTTTGATATTGGTCTTGTTTTACTGTGAATATGGATACTTCTGCACCTGCTGTCTCCACTTTTGTCTTCACAAGGTCCTTTGCTGTTGTTGGGATTGATTTGTACTTTTTGAAACTGCTTTCTGAGTGATATGACGACCTTCAGACATTTGTTCTGAAATTGTTCCTACAGATGAACCAGGCCTTCCTGAGGCCGTCGCTGATTTCTTTTAATTTTCTCATAATGTCAGAAAAAGAGGCATTAGGCTTTTAAAATACCTCCACAGGTACAGTACACCTGTAGTTGACTCAAACAATGTCAAGAAGCCTATCAGTGACTTCTAAATTCATGTTTAAAGGCGCAGTCAACTGAGCTTATTTAATGTTTTGACCCGCTGGAACTGAACTGTGACTGTAGTGTATTATAAGTGAAATTTTCTTTAAACAATTGTTACTTGTGTCAAACAATTACTTATGTCATGCATAAACTGACTTGATTCATGTAACCTTCTGACTTTAACTTTTCATCTATCTATCTATCTATCTATCTATCTATCTATCTATCTATCTATCTGTCTATCCTTTCTTTCTTTCTTTCTTTCTCAGTTTTTCTCAGTTATTGCTGTTCTTGCAGCTGTAGCATCTTACTGCTGATTCAGAACTTAAGATGAGTGTCAGTTTCAGCTCCTCTTATCAATAATCAGCCCCTGTCACCGTTTAAACAATCGGCCATTTATTTTGGGGATTTCTCATCCAATCAGTCGAGTATTAGCCGTGACGGCATGTCCAATAGCAGGGCTTGCTGAGAGATAAACCTCGGCTGTGTCTTATAACAGGCTCCTTGTTCTCTGGGTGAACTCGCAGATGCTACACACAGCTGTGAGAATGCTTTCAGTGCTAGGAGAAAGCACTCCTTTCCTGCTCATCACTCTTTGTATTACAAATTATATGGCCATGTTAACACATAGAAATATTTTCAGACTACACATACGGAATTTTATCACGATAGTACATATATTAATATACGATAGCATTACTGTGATCCTTCATATATTCCCATGGTAGGCACCATAGGACTTTATAGTGTACGAAGGTAGGTTCTATGGCACTTCAGGGGATACGTTGGTAAAACTATGGTGTATGCCACAATACTTTGGTGAATACAGTGTTACTTCTTTGGTGCCACAGTAGCAGATTCTTTAGCAGTTTAGCAGATATCTAATGTATGCGTGTACATACTGTACCATATTATATAGATACCATAGATACCATATTAACACGTGCCTGTAGAACATATTTTGACACTATCCTGGTATGTGTTTCCTACAGAACAATGGTTCACTGGTAGATGATGATGATTCATCCTATACTTCACTCTCATGTTCGTGTACTTTATCCACTTTACATCCAAAGTGGGCATAAGGACATCTTGCATTATGCAACCACCCTCTACATACAGTCCCTCCACTGATGTCCTCACATGTAGCATTCACACACACACATATATATATATATATATATGTATATTGCCTTTCCTAAAGTGTAAATCTTCTGTGTAAATCCACCGTCGTCCTTGGCTTGCTCAGGGACAATCTGATCATTCTGATTCATCCACATTCTCTCACATTACAAGCACATTTCCATAATTGTCTTTTGATTGTGTAAAGCTGCTTTGGGACAATGACCATAGTTAACAAGAGATTTATACTTATATTTAGTTATGTTATTATCTTTTATTGTCAGCATGGTAGACGAGTGGTTCGCACTTCCAGGTCCTGGGTTTACAGTCATTCCCACGTCGAGTCTGCGTGCACAGACTTTGCGTGTTCTCCTTGTGCTTCCTCCGGGTACTCCAGTTTCCTTCCAAAGTCCGAGGTCATGCAGATTAGACTAATTGCCGTTTCCAAACGTACTGTGTGAATCAACATGGGAAAAAAATGCAGTGTTCCCTATTGGCTTCCATTGTCCTAAGTTGGACTACAGAGGTTCCTAGATGGATGCAGGGAATTTTGATAAATTTGACTGTTTATTTGATTGATGGTATTTTCACTTTTTTCTAAAAATGCAGTGTAGATGATAATTTACTCCAAATTGTAGATGTGCGACTAATTATTCCATGCAGAGGTTTGTGAAAGCGGGATGTAACATTGTCCCAGACTACTACTACTACTACAAATCTTTGTCAGTCATTCCTATTCAACTTTTTGTCGTTCTCGCAAACTATTGAATGTCCAGTTTAGTCTAAAAGCATTGCAATCATCTTTTTTTGAGCACTAATGCGTTGCTGTAGCAAGTGAAGACAAATGTGCTTAGTGCTCGCGATAAAGTTTCATTTGAAGACCCTCCTGCCTGTAAACACAAAATCAATGTCCCAGAAGCATTCTCCAAACAATGAACAAGTCGTCTCACATGATCAGTCACACGAGCCACGAATTTGCTTTCTAATCACATGCCCAAATCTTTTCCTAATACACACCATGAATGTCATATTTAAATGCAGAAGAGCTAACCTTTATTCCAATATCTCACAGGTCTTGAATATGCAGTGCATTCATTATCACTGGTCATTTACAGTAAAATCTGCCAAAATAAATAAATAAAAATAAATAAACAAACAAATGACTTAAAATTCCTTACTTAGAAAGGTGCCTTGCCGCATTATGCTGAATCATTAGTTGAACCGACTATATTTTGTTTCATTGTTGTAGCACTATGGACTTTAAACAGCTTAGATATCATTTATGCAGCTAGACTCAAATGCCACGTGCTGCCTGCAGCTAAATACTTTGCATAAATGCACGAGATTGGATGCAACAGATAAGAAACAGTACTGTAGTTCCTGAAGCAGTACGTCCTGTTCTTTAAAACTACCAGCAAAACTGTTGCTTTCATTAGAGATTGGTTTAAATGATCTCTAGCCTGAAGTTCTATGTTCACCAAGGGGAGCACCTTAACTCTACCCTTCTAGTTCCTTTTTCAGTACATGGTACTTCTTCCATATCCCTTCCTGGGGATCACATCTGATTTCTGCATGTTTTTGTTCCTTCTTCAGCAAGACCCGGCATTCAAGTCTCCTTTAGTATCATCACTCTGTTTCCCATGGTGAAATAAGCCTGTTTCATTGCACAAGCTTAATTTCATCCAACAAGAATTGTAATCATGTAATTATGTAATGATTATCATTTATAGCATTATGTTGTTATTAGGTGGCACGGTGGTGTAGTGGGTAGCACTGTCGCCTCGCGCCTCCAGGGTCCGGGTTCGATTCCCGTCCAGGTTTGATTCCCGCCACTGTGTGCGTGGAGTTTGCATGTTCTCCCCATGCTTGGTGGGTTTCCTCCAGGTGCTCCGGTTTCCTCTCACAGTACAAGGACATGTAGGTTAGGTTAACTGCCATTCCCAAAATTGGCCATAGTGTGTGAGTAACTGTGTGCACTGTATGTGTGTTCCCTGCGATGGATTGGCACCCTGTCCAGGCTGGACCCCACCTTGTGCCCTTAGTCTCCTGTGATAGGCTCCAGGCCCCCCATGACCCTGAATACAGGATTAAGCAGTATAGAAGATGAGTTTTTTTACATTTTTTTTTTTTTTTACATTTTTACATTTTAAGGTTACAATAAATGGAATCTCCTCCATATAAGTGAAATAATTAATACATATTAAAATAATCCTGCGAGTTGTCTTGCTGCTAAAGCTTCTGTCAAAACTGCTATTTTATATATATATATATATAATCATCTCTTTCGAATCAGAATCGAGAAAACAGAATCGCACTTTTATCCCAATCCTTTATATCTTTACTAATTTAGCTTTAACAAATTTCTATAGAGCAATAAGAATGTTATAAGGAACAAAAACATGCAGAAATCAGATGTGATCCACAAGAAGGGATACGGCTTTTTATGGCTAAAGAAGTACAATGTACTGAAAAAGGAACTAGAAGGGTAAATTTAAGGTGCCCTCCTTGATGAAAGAAGAGCTTCAGGCTGGATTTAAACCTATATCTAAAGAAAGCAACAGTTTCGATCAACCCTATTCTGTGCAGTTGTACCATTTACATTCTTTACAATTCTGACGCTACAACATTTCTGTATCAGGAGTCTTTTTAGACACAGACAAACACACTGCCGAGGTGATTTGTGTTCATCAGAGAAAGGAGAGGGAGGACAGAATCAAGAGTTAGCATCAAAGAGCACAGCCTGACCATCTGCACCAAAACGCATCTTTACAATTCCCTTTTTTTTTAATCAACCCTCCTCCTCCTTCTCCTATTCACCTGTTTGCCTTCTAGTTACCAGTGTTGATGTTTCGTTCATGTCAGTGCTGCACCTGTCACTGTTTTTCGTCCATTTTTCCTCTTCAGACATAGTGCTGCAAGTGTTTCTGGTTTCACAACACTGTGGTTTGCTTTCTCATTCCAGAAGAGGAAACTGCTCGTGTAATAGGTTGGCGAACTGTGTATACCCTAAGCAATCTTTATTTCAGATAGCTAGCATGAAAAGGAAACTCAGTAGATGAGCAGTAGAAGAGATGTGCATTCGGTTATAGAAAGAAAAAAAAAAACGGTGATGGGTATAACACCTGGATGGTATTATCTTTACAATATTAGCACATATTAGATGGTTCAATTCTTCTTATGTCATAATAAATTACCAGTTGCAACAATTTCTCATTCATCACACTGTACTTTATATATGGTTATAGTCACTAATGATATGGTTGAATAGCTGCAAAACAAAGTAGACTGGCTGTTTGACAGTTACAAAACAATGACAGTAAGCAATACTTCCAAAAATGCTAAATCACCATAAGATATCACCTCACAGACAATTTCACCATATGAGCAATTACCCGTCTCTCTCTCTCTCTCTCTCTCACAACAGAGTTCCAGTGTGGTACCATGACAAGATGCCACCTGTGCAATAAGTCCAGCCGTGAAATTCCCTCACTACTAAATATTCTACAGTCAACTCTTAGTCATATTAAAGTGGAAGTGATTGGCAATGACAGAAACTCAGCTATGACAGTAAGTGATAGGCCACGTCAAATCACGGAGAGGGGTCAGTGGATGCTGAAACACGTAGTGCACAGAGGTCGGCATCTTTCTGCAGAGTCAATAGCTACAGACCTCCAAACTTCATGTGGCCTTCAGATTAGCTCCAGAACAGTGTGTCGACAGCTTCATGTAAAGGGTTTTCCATGGCTGGGCAGCTGCATCCAAGCCTTAAATCACCAAGTGCAATGCAGAGCATCGGATGCAGCGGTGTAAAGCATGCCGTTATTGGACTCTAGAACAGTAGAGACATGTTCTCTGGAGTCATGAATCACGCTTCTCTGGCTGGCAATCCAATGGACGCGTCTGGGTTTGGCAATTTCCAGGAGAACGGTACTTGTCTGACTTCATTGTGCCAAGTGTAATGTTTGGTGGAGGGGGGGATTATGATGTGGGTTTGTTTTTCAGGAGTTGAGCTTGTCCCCTTACTTCCAGTGAAAGGGACTCTTAATGCTTTAGCTTACCAAGATATTTTGGACAATTTCTCCCAATACTCCCAACTTCGTGGGAACAGTTTGGGGGATGGCTGCATCCTGTTCCCAACATGACTGCGCACCAGTGCACAAAGCAAGGTCCATAAAGACAAGGATGAGCGGGTTTGGTGTGGAAGAACTTGACTGGCCTGCACCTGAGTCCTGACCTCAACCTGATAGAACGAACACCTTTGGGATGAATTAGAGCGGAGACTGCGAGCCAGGACTTGAGTCCAAACGACAGTGTCTGACCTCATAAATGCGCTTTTGGAGGAATGGACAAAAATTCCCATAAACACACTCCTAAAGCCTTCCCAGAAGAGTTGACGCTGTTATAGCTGCAAAGGGGGCGTGGCCAACATCATATTAAACCCTATGGATTAAGAATAGGATGTTACTTAAGTTTAAATACATGTGAAGGCAGGAGGGTGAATACTTTTAGCAATACGTACAGTGAAGATCCATCCATCCATCTATGTGTGTGTGTGTGTGTGTGTGTGTGTGTGTGTGTGTGTGTGTGTGTGTGTGTGTGTGAAGTCCCTGTAAAAAGAACAAGAGCATAAATATGTAAGCGCTATTGATAGAAAGTCCAAGTCAGAATCAAACATTCTACAACACTGTTATAAATATTCACTCATCACTGACTAAATTGACACTTCAGAAAACAGCACTAAATGTACAAAGCAGCGTTACACAATTTCACAAGAATCCACAGGAAATAGTAATGTTTTATGATTACAGTGAGTGTAGGGTGTGATAGCCGTTAATTTCATTTAGCCTAACGCAGCTCCCACCATGAATTAACTCCCTGGTGTATTTAGACTCAGAGCTTAAAGGAAGCAGAGTGCCGTCCCCTGCTAAAGCCATTACAGCGAGCAATAAAAAGTGGCCTTTGAGAGTCAAGAGACGTGTTTGGATTCAAAACGTGTTAAAGCAAATGGCCATCTGCAGCCCGTGGCCCTGCACATCCAGGCAGCTTTTCATCCAGCACAGATTTACAGCTCAGGGCTTGTGCTGCTCACTCCCTTGGCCAGCCCAAGTGAGAGTGTGTGTGTGTGTGTGTGTGTGTGTGTTTTGCAGGGGCACAATAGCAGTGTGTGTTTCACACACGTTGAGGAGAGAAAGGCTTTAGAGTGCAAACAATAAGCACAGCTAACAGGTGTGCAGCTGGGACTCGCTGTAAAGAATAAAAGCGTTGTTCCATTATCAGGCGTGTTTTATAGGTTAAAAATACATGGCTGAGAAAGAGACAAATTCTCATTGTTAATTAAAATGACAAATGGATGTAGTGTGTCTGCACTGCATATTAAAGCCTTAATTCAGTATGAAAGAACGTACAGACCTGCACAAAATGAACACTGCAGATTAAGAAGAAGTCAGAGGCTTGTTCTTTTGTGAACATTCCACGGCAACATATGTAATAATAAAAAATAATGAAGAATTAAACATTAAACATTAAGAAGTCAGAAGTCAAACACTGTACACACAATGGGGGTCAAAAGTTCTGTCGTTTATTATGGCATAGACAGAGTACTTCAGTTTTCACCTAACGCCTTTTGTCACATACATCTGTTCCCTGCAAGAAGGAAAAGTCAGTAACATGTTCCGGTTAAGTTCCGGAGAAACAAAAGGTCTCCAGTCTGTCCAAACTGACTATAGGCTATACGTAAGTGTCGGCACATAAGGCATGAGGAACCACAATGAGGGAGTTTTATAGACATCTAACATAGAGCAAAGAGATAGACGCAAGGGAAAGTTCACAGGAATGCCAGAAAACCCAAAAGCACACCAAACAGCCAAGCAAAGCCAATATTACAGTATAAGTGGCCAGAAAACTGCTGATTGTTGTTGTATTATAGAGCTGTCTTCTGGTTGCGTGGACTAGTTCTTTCTACACTGTGTTTGGCTTAAATGAAGCATGTACTGTAATTAAACAGTTAACATTACAAACGTCATCACTCAACTACTCTGTTTATCATCTAAGGATTAGGGTTAGGGTTAGGGTTAGGATTAGGGTTCGGGTTAGGGTTAGTCCTTACCCTAACCATCATTCAGATTTTTTCCCCCTCAAGCACACAAGTTTTTTTTTCTTTTTTTCTATAACTGCTAAATCTTGTTTATATAAAATCTTTGAACTTTGAACAGTTTTGACAAAAAGCAAAAACTGTATAGAAAATCACAACAAATCATCACTTCTTTCTGTCACTCAGAATCTGTGAAGTGAGACTACTGGCTGGGCCAAACAGCATCTGCTGTGAATTAACTAAGTCAGTTTCATTGACTTGCAAATTTATTTAGTTTCCCCAGCAGTCATGGACTACTGTTATAGGCATCTGTCATAAACAACCAGAACAACAGCAAAACTAAACTATATCAAGCCTGTATTTGTCACATAGAAATAACTACACTGACACAATACAGTGCCCCTGGAACAGATAGGGTTAAGGCCCTTGATCAAGGGCCTAAAACTAGCAACCTTGTGGAGCTGGGGCTTGAGCCGCGGACCTTCCATTTAATAACTTAGTGCCTTAACCCACTATGCTAATGCTGCCCACTGTTACCACCGTCCTGAGCTTCCACTGCCCAACTAATAGAGAAAAAAAAAAGGTTGATGCTGTAAAATTGAATTTCTTTTATCCTTTTTTTTTTTTTTTTTACCTCTTATGATGTTCAACAATCTTTCTAAATGAAACATTTTGTGTGCAACAAAACTTCCTATTTGCATTCTATAGGGCTCACAGCAAAAATACAACCAGCTTCCATTTATAAAAAAATAATAATAATACACAATCAAAATATTTGCATATTAAATTGCATATCGTACCATTTAATCACGGCAGAATGTTTTAATACTGCAAAACTATTTTGACACAATATTTGCCATGTGTACTTTTTAACCGCTTGTGCTTTTCTAAACAAACAAATAAATAAATAAATAATTAAAATGGATTTATCTTACTTTGCAGTATAATCCTTTATATGTACTTTTCAAAAATCTTAAAATCACTTTTTGATTTTTTTCTGAATAATATGTGTTCCCTTAAAAATATTTGTGTGAGGAAGAGCGAGAGAGGGCAATATTATAATGGGAATTTTATTTTCAAGCCCACATCATGTCGCAAGATAGATGCTGTGTGGACTCGGGGGTTGGAGAAGTTGTAATTTGAATCAAACCCGATACGTCACTCGAAGCTAAGCTCACCAGGCAACAGTTAACCTTCTTTGGAGATATCATGTGAGCTGATTCTTTTACTATAAAAATCTAGCATGCTTTGAATGATATACACAAGATGCTGCCCGAAAGCACACTGGCTTGATACCATCCTGGTGGACACCACACACTCCAAGTGTTTTATTGTTCAGTTCAAATACTGTGGTACAAGACGTATAGATCTTCCAGACCTTCCAGAACCCGTAATATCCCCCTCAACAGCTATGCGTTGTATTAGAATCGAAATTTGTCGAGTAAGATCTAAAACCATGATGCGTTCTGTGCTGTATATTTAGAAGGCTAGAGTTTGTTTTGATGATAAAAATGCACTTTAGAAATACAGGATGTGTCTTAAAGAGTTACAGTGGTTAAGCTGCATCAGGCATGCGTGCATCGGTCAGGTACTCTAATACGGTACGTCTTTCACACTCGGCCAGTGCAGATTTAGTTAATTCTGTGCATGTGGTGTATGAAAGTCTAACAATGTGTTTCTTAACACTATTTCAGAAACTTTAAAGGAAGTGAGAAACACAAAAATTACAGCACATCCTTTCTCCCAAACTTTGAGACACCCACTTGAGGCACCTCAAGTTAACGATCTGCTTCGTGTTTCACCTACATACTAAAAACACACTGGCAAAAAAAATTTAAAAAATGAGTCGGAGACAGCTTTTGCAACATTATTATTAATCAGCACAATGATCCATAATCAACACTAATACTGCTGACTTCAGTTCTCCAAGAACTGAAATAAACATCATTTTAAGTTAACATACTATATAAAAAAATAACAAAAACAAACAAACAAACAAACAAGAAAACAGATGAACACACACACACACACAAAGAAACAGTAATTAAAAATGAACTATTGAGCCATCATCTGCACCGTCACAGTAGCACTACACAATTCATATTCGGTGTACATTTCTTTGCTACATAGTAACATATTTACATTTCATTTCTACTAGTCTGTATGGACAGACATTCTACACAGTGGCCTATTTAATTCTACATACTCATTTACACACATAAATACGCATATAGCAGCAAAGAAAAACATTGATGTAACCACAACTCATGGAGTAATGGCAACTTGCAGTGCGTAATCGACCTTAAATACATCATAAATCCTGAGTCTCTCGATGAGGCAAAACATTTTTTTTTGTGCTTAAACAACAACCGTCACAGAGAGCAAAATGTCCTTGAGTCCGTCAATTCAAAGAAGTGCTCCGTCCTGCCTTTTGGCCCTCCAGTAGTCTTTGAATCCATCCTGTGGAGTGTCTTTAGAATTGATCAAGGTCCTGGTAGTATTTTCAAGCAAACTTTTACCAGATAGCATTAAGGTGTGATAGGCATCCCACAAGGGTGCATGATTGGACCGATTTAATCCTATAAATTATATGATTGTTGATCCAGTTGTGTGATCATCGCGATTCTGCTATGGGTATAAAGGGAAAAAATGGCTCATAAACAAGGACCAGATGTTTGATGTTCCCATGACAAACCATAAGCAGACACCAGCTTCTAATATTTAATCTAGTGGTCTGGACACTCAGACGTGCTGTATACACAGCTAGTCTAAATACCCAAAGGTCTACAGAGCTGCTGTATGGAATAGATACTGTGTAGCAATAAACATTTTTAAGGCAAAGATAAACCCCATACCAGGAGGTATGGCTAACCAGATATGAGAATCCAAGTGAAAGCAGAAGTCATTGCAGATTCAGCACGCCCAAACAAAGCCCTACACAACACTTATAGAGGGCCTTCACATAGCAGCCTGAGCCCGAACACCACTCTGTCTGTCCTCTCTCTGCACAATGAGGCTGATTTTGAGTCAGTTTAGGCTGGCCAAAGACAAACATTATGTGTTTGGGGAAAGGACATGATGGATCGAGCACAGCAGTGTGATAGCAGAACACCTGAGGTTACAGATGCATGCTATTAACATAATTGTATTGTTGTATACAACTGTATTCTAAGCCGTATTGTAAAAACTGTATGAGTCATCACACAGTCTATTCCTGACCGTTGAACCCTTTCACCCTCTGTCTCTCCTCTTCCTTTACTCTCTTGTCTGACCGAAAATAATGTACAGTAGGCTATACTGGGCTCTGAGCTGGGACATGGCCTCAGGCTTTACACAAGAGTTAAATCTGTAGTTTATTATCTCCGCTTTATACCTCTGAACCCCTAACCATGTGAAATATACGAATACTAAAATACTTGTGCTGAGTTTAGCAAATGCGCTGATTTGTTGGTTGTTGTTGTGTTTTTTTTTTGGCTTGGATAGTTCGAGATCTATGAGATGATTAGTGTGATAAGAGTTTACTGTAAGTATGAAAGCTAAAGCTTTGGAAGCTGATCTGTTTGGGCAGAATGCACAGTATTGGTGCTGATTTAAAAAAAAAAAAAAATTTTATGTTATACATATAAAAATAAAGTTTATGCAACATGGACGTGATCAACTTCAAATGGTTTGGAAAGATGATTTTATATGTGCCCCAAAAATGGAGTTTCATCTCCCTTCAAACAATAATAATTTCAATATGCTAATTATTAATATTTCTTAGAGTATTTTATTGATACTAAAATTGGTGTAACCAATATTCAGATATAATTTTTATCTGAATTCCAATACGTACCAGGCACTAAAACATAAAAGGACATGAAATTGTATTTAGCAAATGTTTTTCTTTTTATCTGATAAAAACACAAATTGAAATTGTGCGTCATGTTGGGAATTGGTCCAAATTCACCAAATAAATCTTGGATGCCACGTGAAGATCACACATTTTTAAGTCTTATTCACTGTGGATTTTTCCCTTTCAAGCTACAGTTAGTAAGTAAGAAAAACGTTTCTGAGGCTTGTCATTGCTTAACTGCGAATAAATATCAGCCAGTTAAAGGTGCCAAACATTACACTGTTCCCATTTAAGTATTCAATTCCCTGCCTTATTCAGTACATTATGTAAGCATTGGCCAATTGCAATAAAGGAGTCTATAATATCTGGATAGTTCTAATTAAAAATATTAGCCGGGGAAGTGACTGTAGTTGGGAAGGAAGCATGATTCAGTCTTAAAAATATTGCATTGATATCTGATAAAATGTCAAACAGTAAAACTTTGCACATTGTTTTCAGTCATCTGCTCCATTTAAAGTGCTGGCTCTTCATATACAGTAGATGTTACATAATTGCACTGCCAGGCATCCGGTTAAGGCCAAGTGTGTTTGAGTGGCCGACGGTGCAATGACCCGGGCAGAACAGGGGGAAGAACAAACTAAAATCTCTGCTCAGCTCACTCGCGCATTTGCTGCATTTTTGTTCTACTGGCGTAGAAATGGATTAACAGATCATCAGTCCGTATGTGGGGGTGTGTACACGTGCTCTGGTGTGAGCACTGATCTGCAATGAGTGCATGAGTGAAATCCTTGGAGTTTATGTTTTTTTGTTTTTTTTTGTATACAGTTTGGAGGACAACGCCTCCTGTGGCGCGGCACTGCAGTAAAGGACAATCAGATTAACAGTTAACCGCAAAGCCACGTGCTGCTCTCTTAAATTCATGAGCTCACCCATCACCATGCACCTATTTTCTGTAGGTTAGCCATGTGCCAATAAAAAAATAAATTAAAAAAAGTAAGCTTGTGGAAAGAAAATTCCATAAAGAAGAAGTCCTTAAAGAAGCTTTCGGATACCCGTCACTTCCTTTTATACCAGTTTCAATTCGTTGGCTTTCCAGACTAGGCACATTTTACGTAAACAGGACCTCGAGTCTGAACCTCAAAGTGACTTGAGCACAACGTTAATTGCATACAGGCTGTTTAGTTAAAATGTTTTAAAATTTCTATTTAGGAGAGTAGAGATAAAAGCTTCCCACTTCACCGAAATCTCCACACACCTGGATTAGTCCGCTGTGCATGACCACAGTGACCTGACAGCTTTTAGAAATGCCCAGCCTCATCCCTTCAAATTCCCATTACCCAAAATACACCTCCTTCCTCCCTTAAGCATGGACTGTCGAAAATAAAAAACAAACACAGACAATTTTGCTTAACTATCAGCCGCTGCAAGTTACTGCGGGAGAGAACAGACACGTGACACGGAAAGGCTTGGAACAAACATACCGACCAAGTAGTATGGATTATAGTTGCAAGCAGGATAGCCTGACTATAAGAACTAGTGTGTGTGTGTGTGTGTGTGTGTGTGTGTGTGTGTGTGTGGTTAATCTGTTAATCTGATTAATGCCACAGGACCCTAAATCTGGACACATAAAACAAAAGCAAGAACACGCACTACCGAACTGCTAATGGACATCTCATGGGTGTCCTTTCTGAAGTGCTTTCACTTCACCTCTTACAGAAAAATCACATTCAACGATGATCATAGCATGATACGTCTTAATTAATCCTTAATTAGACTCAGAAAAAAAGCTTTCCAGAATTCCAGAAAGCATTGTTGTCTGCTAACATTTTGCCATGGGATGGGACAGGTGGCCTAACTAACTAGTGTTTCTTATATGAATATGGGCAGTAATCCCAATCCTCTGGAAAGGACTACCCATTGGTCAAGTATTATCAGGCACGTACCAATAATCATTATGTTTAGTATGTGAAATTTAAACATGAGAAGGGCTCAGACGGCTTGTGGGCTGTGTCATGCGTCAAAGTGAGCGTACGTCTTTAACATCACACAGGTTCAAAAAAATCCTGCAGCGTTCCAGAACTGCAAAAGGATCCACTGCATGTGGCAAAAACATTTTTTTTTCCAATCTATTGACCTGATGCCATTTGATGAACTGTTGAATTGCAGAAGGATTCACAAAAAGTCTTCCAACACAGTTCACTTTCAAGGCAACTCACATCAGTCTGAAATTGAAAAAAAGTCACCTGTTATCCAGTTTAAACATCTATGAGGTCAATATCAGAGTTCAACCAAGGTGAAGTGCCCGACACACTTTGACCCTACCGACATTACAGAACAGGACTTGGAGAAGAACATAAATGTTACTACTGGAGATACAGTGACGTAGCTCCACTCATTCTCCACTCACCGATCCAGCAACAGTCCATAATCCTGCAATCCACATCCGCCTTCGCTTTTCAGTTCCGCGAATACCTGAGTGAAGTAATGTGGGTCCGCATTGATGCGCAGCATCTTGGCACTCATGGCATTAATGATGGCCAAGCATCGGTCCCAAAATGCCTCCTTAGCTGCCTCAACCAGGAAGGGCTTAAGTGGGTAAGAGATCTCATTGCCCATGTATGAGTATGACAGGTAGAGGCAGGTGAGAAGAACAGCTTGTAGTTCATGTTCTGAGGACACAACCTCACCGTCCACTACATCTCGACACAACATATAGATGAACACTACATTTGCTGGCGTCACAAAGGCTTGGTCCTGCCAGCCCTGGAGCAGAAGTGATCGATCTACAGCACGGAGCCAAAGAACTGGATCGGAAGGTGAAAGGAGCTTAAGCCGATAACATCGTCCACACAGAAATTCACCCAAACACCGCAGAAGTTCGCTTGTAGATGCTTGGACAATCACTCGTTTCGGGGATGAGGTCCCGTGAGATACTTTTTTGACTGAGGAAAGCTGCTGTGGCTTTACGTACCCCACGTTCAACACCATTCCCAAACCAAGACCTGCTGGACCGTCATAGCTGGAAAGGTTTGCACATGACAGTGACTTTTTCACATTCTCCCGGTTCAGGTGTAAGACAGGGTCTTTTGGGTAGATGTGGTTGTTGTTGTGAAGCGGAGCACCAATGGCTCCTTGGCTGGTGGGAAACCCTTTCTTGGAGGAACCTCGCTTCTTAGTGGAGGCCACCAGACGTTTCCACGTGAGTGCAGGCAGGAAGATAGATTGTCCTCTTGATTTGAGCCCTTGCTCCTTCTGCGCAGTCAGAGAGCGGCTGCTCAAGCTTGGGTACCGGCTGAGGGAGTTAGGCCGGTCGTCATAGTAATCAGATTTTTGGGGACCCGGAGAGAGGGACAAAGCGGTGCCCATGATGAGAAAACCGGTGAATTTTAAATACTACGCTGAGGGATGGGGGTCACACAAAGATGGATTCTAATGTTAAACAGTATTTCCTTCACTGGTTGAAACCCACGATGTCCAGACAGGGAGGGTAAAAGACATGGATAGACCTTAAAAGAAACAAACACAAATTGAAATCAGTCAACTAATACAAGTTAATCTAAATAATACTAGAAGAGTATCCTGTTACCTGTTACATTTTTAATTAGCCTCTTGAGATCATTCTATTCTCATACAAAAACAAAACATTTTGTCTCCATTACACTGTATGTATATCCTCATAGGATGCTCATATACATGACGTATTACTCACTCACTCAGTCACGGCGGGCCTAGAGCCTATCACGGGAGACTTAGGGCCAGAGTCAGGGTACACCCTGGACGGGGTACCAAGGAATTGCAGGGTACACACACATATACACATACATTCACATGCTCATTCACAGACGACGGGCAATTTGGAAACATCAATTAGCCTAATCGGCACTGTTGGAGGAAACTTGGAGTACCTGAAGGAAACCCACCAAGCACAGTGGAGGAGGTTGAACCCAGACCGCGGAGGGGCAAGGCTACAGTACTAACCACTATATGCCACCGTGCCACCCGAATGCTATTAATGTTTTGCTAATTATTTCGCTTTGAAGACATTGATCAAATTCAATAAACGGAAACATTGAGGAGAAATGACTAGGAACACAGTCTTAGAGTTTGGATCTGACGAGTTAAATTCATCTAAATCTTTTCATTGAGTGAAAACAAAAGTCATAAGAATGCATGCAATTACTGTGTGCATTGTGTGTAAGGTTACAGTATATATATATATATATATATATATATATATATATGTGTGTGTGTGTGTGTGTGTGTGTGGGTGTGTGGGTGTGTGTAAAGTTTATCAGGTCTGTACACCAATATATTTTTGCATTTTATATACATATATTTTCACTTTATATACAAACATAAATTTTCTTAGTCGGCAAATTCAGGTCTGACTTTGGCACCATAAGGACGAGCAGCGTGTGTAAGCTGATGTGGAGATGGATATGATGCTCACTTACCCTGCTGATATGCGGACGCACAGGTCACTCCGACTTACACACACTGCAGACAGTGCTCCTGATTAATGGTGGTAATCATGAGCAGCTCAGTAAACTAAGCGCTTCAGTCGGAACGCATCAGTCGCTCCACTTCGGAAGTTCCCGGCTGTGTGGAGTCCAGACGCGCAGCCGCCGGGTTCATTTCCACAGACTGTAATGGAGGTTTCGGAGGAAACGCTCATGCCGCGCTGGGAGAGTGTTTTTTATTTAAATAATAATCATAAAAAATGATAAATAATCATTTAAATAAATAAATAAATAAATAAATAAATATAGCCGCAGGGTAAGTCCGTGGATGCGTGGAGGCGAACTCGGTACTGCACTCCTTCATCCCTCCGCGCGCAAACTAGACCGAACTGAACCGCGCGCAACAGAATGCGCGCTCCCGGGACTGAAACCCATCCATGCGCGCCACCGACTGGCCGGTAGGGGGTAGAACGTTTAATGCACTCTACAGTACCAATCAATGTAGCAGGTGAAAAAAGAAATCAGTAACATCATCATCAACAACAAAAACAACAACAATAACAACAACAACAATAATAATAATAATAATAATAATTATTATTATTATTATTATTATTATTATCCAAGTATAATGATGATGATGATGATGATGATGATGATGATGATGATGTAGAACGAGTGTTTTCATTGTACAGAACAAAATGCTTAGATAGATAGATAGATAGATAGATAGACAGATAGATAGATAGATAGATAGATAGATAGATAGATAGATAGATAGATAGATAGATAGATATAGATAGATAGATTTACAAGTTTTTAAAAGGAACTACCCCAGTAGGGGTTACAAGTTTCATTTCTTTTACCAATTAATGTAGCAGATGAGAAGTGATTCAGCAGCAGCAACAACAACAACATTATTAGAATAATAATAATAATAATAATAATAATAATAATAACAATAATAATAATAATAATAATAATAATAATAATAAATGAAGGAATGAATGAATGAGTCACAGTGTTTTCTTGTTACAAAACAAAAAGTTTAGATAGATAGATAGATAGATAGATAGACAGATAGATAGATAGATAGATAGATAGATAGATAGATAGATAGATAGATAGATAGACAGATAGATAGATAGATAGATAGATAGATAGATAGATAGATAGATAGATAGATAGATAGATTTACAAGTTTTTAAAAAAGGAACTACCCCAGTAGGGGTTACAAGTTTCATTTCTTTTACCAATTAATGTAGCAGATGAGAAGTGATTCAGCAGCAGCAACAACAACAACATTATTAGAATAATAATAATAATAATAATAACAATAATAATAATAATAATAATAATAATAATAATAATAATAAATGAAGGAATGAATGAATGAGTCACAGTGTTTTCTTGTTACAAAACAAAATGTTTAGATAGATAGATAGATAGATAGATGATAGATAGATAGATAGATAGATAGATAGATAGATAGATAGATAGATAGATAGATAGATAGATAGATAGATAGATAGAGCATCTAAATAACAAGTTAAAGTTAAAAAAGGATGTACCCCAGCAGATGATACAACGTTTAATGCATTCTACTTAATAATGTAGCAGATGGGAATCGAACACTGACCCTGGAGGTGTAAGGCCACAGCGCAAAAAAAAAAAAAAGTAAAAGTAAAACAGCTCTAGAAATTCGCCAAGAGAATTAAAAAGTACCATAATACATAACCTGCGTATCATTACTGCCATCTAGTGGCAAAACCTACAGTTACTCGATTAGGTCATCAGGTTCTAAAGTTTTTGAAATCCAAATAAAAGAAAAAAGATTGTTGTTGTTCAGGTTAAGGAGCTTAAACACCAGCACATGGAGTCATGGTTTATTGATGTTAGTTTTGTCTTTAACTACACTATACAAAAAAGTCTCATTCCCTTACTGCAAATATTCCATGAGGTTTCATCAATAAAGCATCAAATACTGCAACAACAAAACAAAACAAACAAACAAACAAACAAAAACATGTTGACATGTGTGAACAAAACTACTCATTCTCTGTCACCCTTCCATACTGCTGTGTACCTACCTTCTAAATTGAATGCTAGCACAGGGAAATTCATCATCTGTAACAAATATGGTATTTGCAAGCAATCAGAGCTTAGGATTGTATAAAATTCACATTTCTTAATAAAAAATAAGTACCACAGACTGGTGACAAATTCATATTATTTATTGATAATATTATTAATTATAATATCAATTCATTATATTAATTTTATTACTTAAAGTGTGGATATGTGATTGGATGTGTATTACAATTTTGTAAAGTTTTCTAATGCTATATGTGTAAAACAAAAAAAGAGAACGAGATTGTAAAATTTACACCACTCACTAAATATCCTTATTATTAATATTGATGCTTCTGCAACAATGCAGAGCTACTTTGCATCTAAATGTAAAGTTGTTAGTTATTTTTTATTATTAATTAATTAATTAATTAATTTAATTATTAAATTTATTTGAATTAAAATTAGGATTTTTTTTTTTTTTTTTTTTTTTTACATTATCAACAAGGGCACTGTGGCATAGTGGTAAGTACTGTCATTTTCCACCTCCAGAGTCTGGGTTCGATTCCTGCCTCAGGTTTGTTTGCTTGTTATCCCTGTGCTCCGTGGGGTTTTCCTCCAACAGTCTAAAGACAAGTCGATTTGGCTATTTTTGGTGTCCCCAAATTGCTCGTACTGTGCGAGTATTTGTGTGGACTGTGACGGATTGGCACACTGCCTTGAGCCTTAAGTCTCCTGGGATAGGCTCCAGATTCCCAACGACCCTGTATGCAGGATAAAGCAGTCTAGAAAACGAGACCTTATCAAATAATTAAACTAAAACAAGCATTTCCCCCATTTTTCACAACGAATGTGCAGGCAGAAAGAATTATAAAGTGATAAAGTGCATTATAAAGAGTCCTTCTCATCTCTCCTGTTATGAGATTTGTGCTGTCCCATTGATTTCCTCAGCCTGAACCTTCATGTGTGAATAAAAATCACTGTAATAACAATATTTGTTAAATCATGTTATATGTTAAAAATAAATATATTTATATTTCACAGAATTTACAATATGCAACAGAAGTAAGTGCATCCGTGTGCAAAATCACTTAAATTGTGCAATCTGACTAAAGAATGTGCTTCCAGTATTCATTAGGTCTCTCCTCCTGTTCGTTTACCCTTGCAGTTGTCTTAAAATGCCACTGGGGATAAATAAAGTTTTTTTTTTTTTTTTTTTTTTTTAATTAGTTGGAATGTTCTTGTGTGTACAGGTCACTTTATGTCTAGGTTCATGCAAAGGTTTACGAACTTACACTACTTAAAAAAAATAATGCATTTCTCAAAAGATGATAGACTTCTAAATCCTGTAGCCCTGTACCTAGCCTGCCTCCCTAGAGTTAAACCCCCAGCTCCAATTTGTTTTTCTTTGCCTGGGAGATTTTACTGATTTGTCTTTTCAACTCATTTCATTGATGTTATACGATTTGGAAACTTCTTTATATGAATAAGGATTGTATGTTTGTATCCATGTGCCTGTGTCCTTATCGAGAGACTCGAACCTGTGTGTCTTAGTTTTTCCCCAGGTAACCAATCCTGGGTGGCGTAGTCGGTATTTATCAGTTTTTTTTTTTAAGGTTGGTTAAGGGAAATGTTATTTCCCAGTATATAGAGAAACGAATCTCACCACCCCGCCACACACACATAGAGGAGACACTACTCCCAGTTCCACCCGTCATCAATTCATCATCTTCTTCACTGTGGCTTTTAAACTCTAGGTAATCCTCTCCATGAGGCCGTCCATCTGTAAATGATATATGGAGGTTTGTAACTTGCCTGCAACAGCCAGTAGAGGTCAGTGATAAACTTTGACATCACAGCAGAAGGAAGTCTTTGTCATGCATCTGTTTGGTGTTGGCCTTCCAGTATTAGAACTTGGCTCAGGCAGTATTTCTCTTCTTCCTTTTGTTCCTGTCCAATGTTGCCATTTTTTTATTTTTTTATTTTTTTTTTAGGGTTTTAATGTAAGCGCATGAGATGATGAACGTGACCATGCATAGCGCCCACTGTACAAGCCATCATGCAGATTGACTGCAAAACAATATAAATTACAGTTTTGGACACTTCTGCACACTCTTTTCCTCAGGCATGCGAGGTTGCCTACAACAATTCTTTTTCCTACAAATTACTATATTTTAGGTGAGCTATTGTATATAACCTTCATCCAACTGTGACAAAACTGGAGCGATAGCATTTTGCAAAATCATTAAAAATCCACACTGATCCAGCCAATATTATTTTATATACTGGAGTACTTTGCGAGTTGTGCTTTTAATTGTGTGACCCAAAAGAAAACATGCAAAAACAAAACACTAAACCAGTGCGCAGTTTTTTTTACTAATAATATACGTATTTAATGGTATTGCGTAATCGGAATACTGCGAATAAAAAAGAGGGGGGAAAAACGGATGCATGGAAAGTAAAATAGCTGATTAAGGACTTTTTTGAAGTCAAGTTTGCATGAATGCGTATGAACATTTAAATAGAAACCTGACTGTTGTAGTAGGTCAACATGACGGACACCAGTCCATCCCAGTATACTATTCACAGATTAACACGGGTTGAGGTAGAGTAATTAATTCCAGCAGATGTGGTGCACATAAACACTCATCCCTCCTCTCAAAATATAACGGGGAAGTGAGAGAGAAGAAGGCTTGCTGACCAGAGCTCTAGCGCAGAATTTGACCATTTGCTTTCGCAACATTTCCTGTTTTTCGCAAGTCTTTTCTTAGATTCGTGTTTATTCTGAATATGTCCTCGCCACTGTCATGGCGAGACACAGTGCATAGTCGTTCGCACTTTTCCTCACACTTCCAGGAACGAGGGTTTGGTTCCCGCCTCCCGTCTTGTGTCTGTGTGTGTGTGTGTGGAGTTTGCATCTTCTCTTCGTGCTTGGTTGGTTTTCTCTAGGTACTCTGGTTTCCTTCCACAGTCTAATTGGCATTCCCAAATTGCCCGTAGTGTGTGAGTTAATGTATGTGTGTTTGTCTCCTGCGATGGTTTGGAAGCCTGTCCAGGGTGAACCCCGCCTAGGCTCCAGGCCCCCCGCGACCCTGAATACAGGATAAAGCAGTATAGCTTTGAGTGCGTGTGTTTGTCCTGCAGTGGATTACCGCAAATGTCCTGGGGTATGACCCTATACACATTATTACTCAGATGAATGAATGTTCTTCCCACATGTTTTACATGTTTTGATCATGTTTGGGCTTTTAATTTGTAAGTTTGTAAATAAAACTTGTAAATAATACCAAGCATATGGATCCTGACATAAAGGCTGAGTCGGTCATATTACGGACAGATGGCAGGATAACTGTTTTGCTGTAGTATTAGTGGATTAAACTCTGTTGTCTTTGACTGATTATAATGTCTTTTCATATACTATATCGGTATTGTCCAAGTCCAATCTTTATTTGCCCTGTTTCTGTGTTGTTAGTTCTGATTTAGATTTAGTTTTTCCGTGTTTTTGATCATGGATATGTCTTGTTAGGTAATGTTACTTCTGGAGCCTGGAGCCTATTCCAGGAAACTAGCTAAAAAGCCTCTCTCTAAACCCTGAATGGTGTGTCAATCTGCTCCCAATCATACCTAGTGGCCAATTTGGCAACACCAATTAACCCACTCCACATGTCTTTGGACTGTGTTGGAAACCAGAGTACCTCCTCCAAAGCATGAGGAAAACATGCAAACTACCTGCACACAGACTGATGAGAGGAAGGATGAAAATAATAAGATTTTTAAGATCATAATCATTCATTAAGATTCATAATAATCTCGATAGTTTCAAATGATAAGCTTTCTACAAACAGCAGGAAAAAATCCACATGCATGATCAGACCTTCTAATGATAATCAAAGCGATGATCAAATGTAAGAGGTATTTTATTTTTCACAAATGAATAGTTTCCGCTTACGGCAAGTAGCATCAAACCATTTATGTGTGTAACCATGTTCATGCCCGAGAGCAGCACAGTTCTCTCCAGAAGGGTCCTCCACTCTCCAGTTATCAGGCTCATTTGGTCCTTCTGGTGCACTAAACCAGAACCTTAAAATATAAGAAAGACTAGAATCAGGTTTTAGACATTTTTGTCACAACTAGATTTGTATATGTTTGTGCATGCTGACAGTACAGTGAGAAGTGTGAGTGCATATGGTTCTTACGATACACCCGTCTCATTTAAGGACTGGCTGTTCACCCACATCCACTGTCCCTCGGTCTCCAAGTCATTCAGGCCAATCC
>QNUK01000695.1:7500-255000 GCA_013621035.1 Clarias magur | reverse complement strand
GTCTTACTGCGTTTTCACACTAGCAAGCAGAAATCACTCGTGATCGTAGTATATATATATATATATATATATATATTTTTTTTTTTTCAGACCCTGTTGTCAATTAGGGAAGTGCAAATTCTTTCTTTTTTTTTTGTTGTTCCAGTGAAAAGAAATTGATACAGATAAAAAAAAATACAGTACTGTATGTGCATTTTACTCTTATATGAGTCATGGCTACTCTTCTGGGGATTCTGGGGAATCTCAGAAATAGTGTGAGTGAAGCAGGGACACAACTTTATTCCTCAGTCCATCACAGGGCGGCACCTCTTATTGCTAGGGTTGGGTATCGTTTTTTTTTTTTCTTCTTTCGATACCGGTGCCAAATCGATACTTTTAAACCGGTACCGGTGCCAAAACGGTGCCTGAACCGATACTTTGCAAAAGCCGCAAAATGATGGCTCAAGAATACGCTTTTATTGAACAAAAAAATGTATGCTTAAAATTGAACAATATATTAAACATTTAAGTACTAGCTGGAAAGCCATCATTATAAACAGAATCCATGTTACATTAGTAGTTTACAAATAGTTTGACCATTTGTTAGCATGAATGCAAGATTTGCATTTTGCAGTTATAATTCTTTTCGTACTATTCAGAACTGATGAGGAACCTTGGATGAGTCACTAAATTCCTCGAATTATAATTGCCCAGTATCATTGATTTAAACTGTTTTTACAGAAATCAACACTGGAGATTCATAGTAATCAAATGTATTTAAAAGTAGTAAAGTCTTTGTGAGTAACTCTGACTTTAACTCTCATAACTCTGTTTTAATCAAGTCTTCATATGTCTTCAAGTTCTTTCACCAAGTCTTCTTACGTCCTTTTAAGTCTCCGTCTTCAAGCAACAAGATTGTGTAAGGCTTCGTAAGTATTTGACATTCTTTGTAATTCAACAAATTTAGTTGAATCCAATTCCCACACATCACTAGGGGACTCCCACATTAAGGCTACATTCACCAGTTAGGAAGAGCTGAAGACTATAACGTGTTCCCTCTACATTTTCACCCAAAAAAAATCACTTATTGCTAAAAAAAAAAAAAAAAAGTATGTCTGTTAAAAATGTCAGTTAAACATTTATTCATTACTAATCTTACGGTTTAGTTATGAATTGCGCACCACTTTTCAGCAAGTTACGAAGCTTTGTTTGTTTTGCTTGCATTACGTGAGGTTTGTTTTCGGTGGAGCCCGAAGTTTCTTTGTGTGTCGAGGAGAGCAGAATCTTCGATTGCTTGGTGGCGCAGGCCAGAAGGCTCAACCGGTTCAGACCTTTCCTATTCACATTTCCAGCTGCTTTACACCACCGAGAGATACAGTATAACATTATCAGCAGAGTGCCGTTTGGCTGGAAGGTTACAGATTCACGGTTCCCTTTGAGGTGGCCTGCTAGTCCCTACATATTCCCCTTTTGCTCGGGGAGGCTCTTGTTGCGAACATCAGTGGGCACTGGAACAAAAAGGCAGACAAAGAGAGAACAGGCATGTACAAGGCATGTGCACAGCAACTCCATCTCCAACTGAGTATTGGTGCAGGATTTGGTTCATTTTGGGGTAACGTCGGGTAAGGACTTTTAAGATGAAGGATGCATAGTTTGGAGTACTACGTAGATTTGTGAGTCATCGACTGGATTAATTGTCAGGGTTCGACGAGGTGGTGTGGGCGTGGGTTTAGGTTCTTGGTTGGGTTTACAGCGTCGGAAAATGCATGGGACTCTGGACGTGCATTTGTCGAGTGACTCTTGCACGGCATTCGCTTGTAGAGGAGCAAAGCCAGTGTTAGGGTCACAGCATATCCTACAATAGTAGAGACACAGAGTGCTGTGCCAGCGGCAGACCATGAACATGGGCATATAAGCATATTGTAAAAAAAAAATATATATATATATATATATATATATATATATATATATATATATATGTAAAAAATAGATATGTTCAATCAAAATCAATATTTTATGAAGTATATTGTTGAATATAAAATAACATACATTAAGATATACATTTGAACATATTTAAATATATTCGTCAATATATGAAAAGCGGCAATTCCTTATGTATTTTTCACTATATTGTAATATATGAATATATGTATTTTATATACATATATATTAATTATTAGTTAGTATTAGTTAGCAATAGTGTAGCAATGAGGAATATTAACATTTATCAGTAGACAACAATTTACCAGTAGATCAGAACACTAAATCATTTAATAAATTGTCATTACAGTATTATATGGAGAAACATATTTTCTTCCCATAAGGGTAATCAATTGTCACAGAAAAAAAGATTCAGGGTTTTTTTTCCTGTCACAAGGTCCAGGGTGATAACTGTTTCATGCAATGGTTTCGTGTCCAATGAGTATGAATTCTGCACAGTAAACAAGAAAGTTGGAAATGTCCCTTGCGTAAATAATCTATGTAAGTAAAAAAAATTTTAAAAAAGATTTTGGCTGAACGTAATTCGTTCAATCATGTCTTTATATTTCATACATTGGAGGACCTAAAAACAATTCTCAGAAAATGTTCTGTCTGTATTTTAACCTGGAATAATAATATCACTGATTACATTAAAGCGGATCAAATAATGTTTTATATTTCTACAAGCTCTTTTCCCATAAACAATGCGTGCATGTCTGCTTGTCTGTATATCTGTATGACATATGTCAAGGTTTATGTCACACCATTACACAAAACTGGTTAGACAGAATTTAACGAAACTTTAATGATGTAGTTATTTGGCTGAGGTTAAACTCGTGTCATAAATTTAATTAAAATGTTAAAATGCAGTTATGTGCCAAATTATATCAGTAAACAGCGCTTTTTTCTTTTTTTTTTCTAATCTAGCACCTTTTCCCTCTAGGTGGCCGTGGCAATACTGTATGTGCCACTCAACAGAGCCAATCAACGTGATAGTTTAACATGTATACGGTAGATGGAGTATGGGAGAAGCCACAGAAACTACAATACCCTACTGCACCTACAAGCCACTAAAATTCTTACAAAACAGAAACGAACATGCGACGCAGCATGGCTTAATCCAACAAAAAAGGAAAGTAGACTATGATTTTTTTTTTTTTTTTCCTGGAGGAAGTTTAATGCCAGTCTGACTCATGTGTTCCAAAACTGTGACATTAATAACAAAGCAGTAATGAGAAGTGCCACTGTGAGATAAAACACATACATTAGAGCAAACATATTTGCAGCAGATCAAAGTGATCTCATGTAAAACACACGACCTGAGAGCCCAGCGTTTTGTGATAAATGGCCCCGGCACAGATTTCACTATACATAATCGCTATAAAAAAAAGTTTAATCTGCACCATCGGTGAAATCAAAATATGAAGTAAAAGAGGTGTTACAAACCGTTATGTGCCGGATCTAATAACTTAACCACTTTAAAATAATAATTTAACTTTAAAATAAGCTACTAATAAGCTTCTTGCTTATTAAACAAACGTTAGTCCATATTTTCTCAGCTGAAATAACAGCGCCGGAAAGGTATAAATACATTTTAACAAGCTTGAGTTGTTAACAAAACCTATTCTTTATTCAATCTACTTTTTCTGTGATTTCTCATCTGTGATTCACCCTCCGATTACCGAACAGGGAGTGTATTTGGCTGATAAAAGTACATAAAAAAAGGAAGGAAGTAGTGAAAAAAGTATAGTCATGGCAAAAAAAACTTTCCACTGAATTTCATTGCTGTCATTAAAGGAGCTGCTGAGATCATTTCAGTAATCGTCTTGTTAACTCAGGTGAGAATGTTGACGAGCACAAGGCTGGAGATGATTATGTCAGGCTGATTGGGTTAGAATGGCAGACTTGACATGTTAAAAGGAGGGTGATGCTTGAAATCATTGTTCTTTCATTGGTAACCATGGTGACCTGCAAAGAAACGCGTGCAGCCATCATTGTGTTGCATAAAAATGGCTTCACAGGCAAGGATATTGTGGCTACTGAGATTGCACCTAAATCAACAATTTATAGGATCATCAAGAACTTCAAGGAAAGAGGTTCAATTCTTGTTAAGAAGGCTTCAGGGCGTCCAAGAAAGTCCAGCAAGCGCCAGGTTCGTCTCCTAAAGAGGATTCAGCTGCGGGATCGGAGTGTCACCAGTGCAGAGCTGCTCAGACTTTTGGAAGATGGCCTGGTGTCAAGAAGGGCAGCAATGAAGCCACTTCTCTCCAAAAAAAACATCAGGGACAGATTGATCTTCTGTAAAAAGTAAGGCGAATGGACTGCTGAGGACTGGGGCAAAGTCATATTCTCGGATGAAGCCTCTTTCCAATTGTTTGGGGCATCTTGAAAAAGGCTTGTCCGGAGAAGAAAAGGTGACGCTACCATCAGTCCTGTGTCATGCCAACAGTAAAGCATCCTGAGACCATTCATGTGTGGGGTTGCTTCTCAGCCAAGGGAGTGGGCTCACTCACAATTCTGTCCAAAAACACAGCCATGAATAAAGAATGGTATCAAAACCCCCTCCAACAGCAACTTCTTCCAACAATCCAAACAGTTTGGTGAAGAACAATGCATTTTCCCGCACGATGGAGCACCATTGTAAGGCAAAAGTGAGAACTAAGTGGCTCGGGGAACAAAACGTTGAAATTTTGGGTCCATGACCTGGAAACTCCCCAGATCTTAATCCCATTGAGAACTTGTGGTCAATCCTCAAGAGGTGGGTGGACAAACAAAAACCCACTAATTCTGACAAACTCCAAGAAGTGATTATAAAAGAATGGGTTGCTATCAGTCAGGATTTGGCCCAGAAGTTGATTGAGAGCAGCCCAGTCGAATTGCAGAGGTCCTGAAACAGAAGCGCCAACACTGCAAATACTGACTCTTTGCATAAATGTCATGTGATTGTCGATAAAAGCCTTTGAAACGTATGGAGCAATGTAAAAGGGTCATGTGGTCTTATGAGTTCAGATCAACACTATTTCAGAGCGATTGGTGCATCAGGATAAGAAAGTAAGCACATGACTCGATGCACCCATCATGCATACTGCCTAATGCACAAGCCTCTGGAGGCAGGGTTATTATATGGGGTTGCTTCAGTTGGTCAGGTTTATGCTGTTAATGCTTGTTATGTGGCAATAAAACAAAGTCAGCTGCTGATCTGAATAGACTAAGATATCACATCAGTAGAGTTCTTCTTCCTTAATCGCACTGGCATATTCCAGAACTCAATAGTAGAGTGTGAAACCAAAATTTTGGCCAGACAGGAAACATCTGTAATAAAGGAAAACCCCAGGCATGGTGTATATCCTTTTATCAAGTCTTTATGAATTTTCGTTATCCAGTTCTCCAGCTGTCACATATGTTTGAGGCCATTGGTCTGTTGAAATATTAAATGTTGTTAATGATTTAAGGTCCTGGTGAAGAATTCTGTCATAGTCTTTCATCTTCATCACTCCATCTTCTTTGTGCATTGCATCAGTTCAACTGGCAGAAAAATAAGTTGGTACAGTACAGTGTTCATGTGGTTGAAAGCCTTACTTGTACATCTCTAAGCATACTCTGGTCCAAGTGTTTCTTCAGAAGGCTTTTTTCTCATTCATGTGGTCAGCTTCAACCTTTACTCAAGCCTAAAGGTGTGGATTTTCCGGGCAGAGCCTTCTTTGCCCTTTTAGTCCATGGTGATATAGAATTGTCTTGACTGGTGGCCCAGGAGCTTACAGTTCATGACAAGCCTAAGACGTTGCTCCTCCAGGGTTATTCCTTACTATATAAATCAAATTACCCTTCTCTGAGGGTCACAGTTTGGGTTCTAGACCTTGGCAAAGTGGCTCCACCTCCCAATAACATATACAGTATATGTAAAATCGTTTAAAAGGATTTTGGAATCTGCAGCAGTTTAGGTTCACAGAAAATATTTATGTCTTGTGTACATTCACCATCTTCTTATCTTTGATCCTGTATGTATCATTTTCACCATGTGCTGATATCAGTAAACCCAGTTTACTCACATATGGCTTCTACCCTCTTGTTTTGTGGTTTTGTAAACCTTGACCAGTGCTGTGCCCCAGATGCTATGCTTCAATCAGACCAAGGTGACACTTTGGTCACATAGATCTAAGGGTTCCCTGTAAGCCTAGTCTGCTCAAGTGCTTCCAGGATCTCTATCAGATGTGTCACTTGGTCAGCTCAGGACTAGGAGTAAATGGCCACATTATCTAGTATGGATAGAAAAGCTACATAGAAGTGTGGAGATAAACCGGGCAGTCCCTAGGTGCTCCAGCAGGTGCTTCACTCTGGGGAGAGAGTAGCTGTCAAAATATTTTTTAGTAGTTAAAATCATTAAACAGACAAATATGGTGTCAAATGGCTCTATTATGATTAAAGGACAGAGGTTTGTGTTTAGAACTAAATTAACTTAGGAAAAGCATATTACTTTAATCTTACAATTACACACGTGGACAAAATTGTTGGTACCCTTCGGTCAATGAAAGAAAAACTCACAATGGTCACATAAATAACTTTAATCTGACAAAAGTAATAATTTAAAAAAATTCCATGAATTTTAACCAATGAAAGTCCAGGCCTGTTCCATGAGTTCATTTTTTAAAATAATTCTGTTGAAGCATGGTTGAAAAGCAATGTCTGACTTTCATTGGTTAACATTCATAGAATTCTTATTTATTATTACTTTTGTCAGATTAAAGTTATTTCTGTGACCATTGTGAGTTTTTCTTTCATTGACCGAAGGGTACCAACAATTTTGTCCACGTGTGTATGTGCAATTTGACATTACAATAATTATCAATACGTTTGTAACTTACTTATGATCATGTTGATCTTTGGGCAGATCAGTACATGGTTTGGAATGATAATAATTTTTTGTCTCATCATCTGAAAACAGCAGTCTGGGAAAAAAAACAAAAAAACAACAGCATCAGGTCTATTCTTCATCATGTTTATGAAAGCAAAAATACAATTGTGCCACACTATTTCCTTAGATGGATAGTTACATATTTATCTGTCATGATCCTTTTATGGTTTTATTGTTAACTCACCTTTTCAGTTGCAGTTCCCACCACATATTCTGTTCAAGTTACTTATATATAACTCTTATCCAGAAACCTCAAGCTACTCATCACTCATGAATATTCTCGCACTATGTTATTCATCCTTTCCACAATGCATTTTCAAAAGTCTTACCTGTTGCATCACTTTACCTTTACATGTGTATTGGTTTTGTGTGTTACATGGGGTAGTGCTGCTTGATTTAAACTGTGCTGTAGGTCTTTAAATGTTTGCATTTGAGATTTTTTTGTTGTTTTGGTCATTTTATTCATTCACTTTACTTTTTTTCTTCAAAGTCTTACGACATTCAGTGCATCGGAAATGAGATTGTATACTGTACCATCTGTAAATTACACATCTCAGACAAGAATAAAAACTTTTTGGGCAGCCCCACCTAGTGGCAAAACAGCATCAGCACACAACCAAAGTTGTTGGACGTTACAAAGACAAACCGTTTTTGTGCCGTTAGGGGACGGCATGGTCCAAGATGATGACTCATGACCGTTTTTGAAGGGGTTCTCCCAGGTCTATGGATTCAAATGTGTGCAAATTGGACTTGATCACTGGGAAAGAATAAGTTAGGCCGGACTGGTTAAGTTGCTGGCATACTGTGCAGGGCTGGCAGAATGTATTATCTTAATTAAAATATATATGTCCTTTAAATCGTGGTGTGAATAGTTCTTTTCCATCATTTCCTAACATCTTAGCGCACCATGAGGAGCATGAACGAATGATTTATAAATAATAAAAAATATATATTTATTTGTTTTTGCAAGGAACTTCTAGCCAATCAGATTGATGTGATCATCGATTCCGGGCTTTTATTTAAAGTTGATGTAGGAGGAACTATTTTGAGAGCAATTAATTAACGCTTGTTTCAATTAATGTTGCGCAATGTCCTACATGATGCAGATTACTGAATTACAGAATTACATGTACAATATTACTGTACATTAATATTCCACAAGGTGCACAAACAAGATTCAGTTAGTCCAGAATGCAGCAGCCATTAGAGTCGAGAAGATATGATCACGTCAATCATTTCACAAATATGAGAAATTTCATATTTATTTTGAAATCATAAGAATTCTAAATAACTAAATAGACTACAACACACCTGAATGTTACCATGGTGAATTTCTAGTATTTTATGATCTGCCACACCTACTTTAATCAAAGTGTCCATATTTCTTGTTGGTACCTACAAACAGCAGCACAGGGCAGAGCATTTTTTTTTTTTTTACAAAGCCCCTCAATAAAGTAATTGCCTTCCAATTAGTATTAATGTTCAGGACTCAGACCCAATCTCAATGTTTAGGCCTAGGCTAAAAAAAATATTTATTTAGCAGAGGCTTTTGTGACTAGATTTGTCTTAGGGAAAGGTGCAAAACTGCGGGATTCATAGAGGTAGAATTTTATGGTGAACTGGTATGTACCGTACGTGTCCTGGCCGACCCTGCGCTCTGACCCCAGCTGCCTAATTAGGATATGTGAAAAAATTATAATAGCAGGGCACTTTGCAAAAATGTCCATTGTTTAAAGCATTATACAAATAAAATTCCATGGATTTTTTATTTTTTTAATGAAAACTTTAATTTTTGGATTCAAACCCATAATATACAGTATGAACAACTGACGGTACAGAGTTAAGAGTTTCTTAAATTAATACTAAACATACAAAGTAAAGTCAACCTGCTAAATTGAATTCCCTTTAATATGGCATGATATCAGTTTGACCTTGCTTGACTTTTTTTTTTTTTTTTTTTACCATCAGTTACTTTTGTGCTTGACCATAGCGGGTCCTTTGAAGTGGTAATCATAGTTGCCTTTGCTAGTAAGTTTGATATCTTAGGTTGGATACATACAGTATGAAATAATCAAAATCTTCTTTCGTTCCACTGTAGTCACTTAGTCTTTGCATTATTACAAAGGGGAGTAATTCTTGTCCAAAAGTAGAATATCATTTTGTAGCAGACGGCAAGAAATTGTAGCAGTATGACTTCTTTTGTACATTAGTGCGAAATTATGCAGCCTTTAGTTGATCGATGTGTGAACTGTTAACCATAGCAACGGTGAAAACCAAGAGTGCAATAATTCAAACATCAGATGCGTTTAAAGGAGGAAAGAGGTGACTCATTTTCCTTCACTACACTTGCAAATATTAAAGGTAAGCTCTAACCCTAGATCTTAGATTTTTTGAAGTTTAGTTTAAAACTAAATTGTACTAAAAATCCAACTTTTTTTATTATGATGTTTTAAGATACTCTCTGCAAAATGCTGCAAAATGAAGGTTTTGTTCCTGGTTCTGGATTTTGTTTAATGTTTAATGTACTGTACAGTCAGACACATTGACTGACTAAAATCTGTTTTGTTTATATGGGGACACCAACAGTGTAAAATAAAATACACACACACAAAAAAAAGGTTTCTTCAGCACTGTCACCCCTGACTTGTTCACCAACCTGTACAACATGTGTGCATAAAATAGACATATATATATATATATATATATATATATATATATATATATATATATATATATTTACACACTGATGTTAAATATGAAAAAAGAAGGGATATGATCTTCATCCTCCTGGAGCGATGATGCTAATATTCAGCGAGGAGAACGCATAATCATATGACACAAAGGAAGATTTGAGGCTGATGTAATTAATTAATTAATTAATTAATTAATTAATCTATTAAATTGATTAATTAATTAATTAATCAGTTGATTCAAAATGCTTTGTTTTGACGTACTTTCAGGTTTGCAGAAAGTTTACTGTGTCTCTTGGTTTCCACTCGGTTACAGGTCCTGCTCTGAAATGCATCAGATGTTTCCCACCTTCTGAGCATGCGTGCCTGCCCAGTCCTGAAACCTCAACGATCTCTTATGAACTGAAAGTTAAGCCCAGTGTGTGTCTCCTTTATGCACCTCTGAAACTAATGTAACACAGTAGCACAAGGCAGCACATTATAATGGTTCAAATAATTTGACATCAAAACAAAAAGCTAAATTCAGCAGTCTATGAAGCTTAAGATGGACAGGCCACTTTAGCCTGAGTGGGAAGTATTTTTGTTTCTTTCTTTATACTATTTTAGTTGTAATTGCTTTTACACACTTACCTTACTAAGAAAGAAAATCATCATAGGAAGTTGTAGAACAGCAGGATTCAGATGTTGCCTCAAGATCATGTGCATAAGGACTTGCACTGACTGATGTTTTTTTTTTTCTTCTTCTTCTTCTTAGATAAAAAGTCACCTCCAGTGAAGACCATAACATGTGCAGCCCTGTAAGGTTATGTACAGCTAAAAGAGAGAGTAAGCTATTGCCCCTATTCATTTTTAAAAAGCTAAGTAGCATTTGGAAACTACTGTGGTACTGCCTGATAATACCGTGCATGTTTCTGCTGTTCGGGTAACAATCGGTTACTAGCGGAGACACCCTAACTGGTCCACTAGGCTGAGGATTGGGCGTGGATGCTAGTAGAGTGTAAGCGTTCAGCATGTAATGCGTGAGTTCAGGTGAACACGCGAAACTGAGAGCCCCGGGTTTAAAAGTGTTTTCATATAACTGTTTTGCAGAAATAAACGTGTTGCCCAAGGACGAGCACCGTCTCATTCTGAAAAGTGGAACACATGCACTAATTGAAATTCGACAGGCGTTTGCACCTGAGCTCACTGTGGAAAAATGAATTACATCACACTTTGTGGTTTTAACCCTGGCACCTCCCTGGACAGCCCACTGCTGCTACAGTACTATCTCAATTGCTGTCTTACACAGTGGTAAAGGGGGCATTTACAGGTGCATTTCTTACAAAGCCTCAATGTTATGGGATAGCCGTCTAATTACTGTTCCGATCAGACTCAGCGTTTAGGTCTATGCTGAAACCATCTCTTGGTTTACGCCAAGGCTTTGGTGAACAGGTTTGTATTAGGAAGTTAACCGATATGTTTGGATTCTGTCTTCCCCCCACTTTGTTAACCCACTTTTGTTTCCGGGCTAATGGCTTGTTCCTTTACTCCAAGTCTGTGAGACTGTGACTTAACCTAACTGCTCTCTCTGTCTCTGTTTCTCTCTTTCTGTCAAACTGCACACGGTATTCATGAATTACCAGTGATTCTGACTCTTCCTGGCCTCCCTACCGACACATCCTGGTGCCTCGCTTGTGGTTGGAATTCTCATCACATGGAGGCCTCTGGCTGTGCTGAGAATCACCCCATATTATCTGGTTGACGATGTGTGTGTGTTGACTGAGGGCATTTCCATTTGATGATCATGAAGATGGTCTCGGATTAGACCGATAATTTCTGTACTCTGTAAAACTGCTTAAGTTGCAATAATGAGTAGTGATAAAAGCACTATACAAATAAAATTGACCTGAATTAAATGATATATTCTTTGTTAATGAACACTTTAAATAACTAACATTATTTATATGATTTCTCATGGATTCAAATGTATAACAATGTAACCAATTCGCATAAAAAAGACTCAGAGATGTTGCCAACATGTTTCTTACTTCATTGGTAATCATAGAAAGTCAGAAAGTCAGACTGCCCACTAGAATTTCGATGTTTGGTCATTTCATTCATATGATAACAAAGCACTGATTCCTTTATTGTTTTTTTTTGTTTTTTTTCCATTGTTTTTGCCATCTGTAATTTTTGCTTATCCATTAAGGCTCTTTCTTAGTTAGTTTGATATTTTATGTTGGATATTCTGGAACAGACGGAAACCTTTCTTTACTTGTTAGAGTTGCCTTTTATTTCACTGTAGTCACTTAGTCGCTTTATTATTACAAAGGAAAGTGAAAGGTAGAATATCATCATGTAGCAGACTGCAAGAAACCACGAGTTACTGTAATTATTTTATTTATTATTTAATATTTTATTTTGTTATTTTGTACATGCAGTACTGTAAGTGTGAAATGTAACCGCTAGTCGTTTTTTGTAGTCAAGTCGGCTGAAAGGCAATGCGTTTTTGTATGAAGGTCAGTAGCAACTGTGAAAACCAGGAGGGTGAGATTTCACACATCAGATGTATTTAAAGGAGGAAAGATAGAGTAGTGGGATCAGATCTGATACACAGGTGAAGCTCAGAGAATCCGTTCTGCTTTAGTACACTCACAAACATTAAAGGTAAGCTCTTAAAGTTTATCATGCTTGCAAAGTTCTTGAAGTTTTCTTTATTGCTTCATTTTAATTATAGATATTTTTTTGTTTTTTGTTTTTTGTTTATTTTTATTTTTGTAGAATACCTCTGCCAGTGAAATCCACTTCTTTGGCATGTATGCATTTGAAAAAATGTTATCGTTGATCATGATTTTTATTTATTATTTATTTTTTTTATCCACTTAAGGCTACCGAATGAATATGCTGTTCCTGGCTCTGGTTGTTGCCTCAGTGCTGATGAGCGGTGAGTGTAGACTGTGCATCAAACCAAATGCAAAGAAAATCTACTGTAAATACTTTATATAAGATAGACAACAAGGCCCCTAAAGTTAAATGCTAAAATCTCAATAAAATACTTTTTAATTTTATGAGTACCAATGTAAAATAAAAGTACACAAAAGGGTTTCTTCAGCACCGTCACCTCTGACTTTATCAACAATCTGTACAGCATGTGTGCATAAAAGATGTAGAAAAACCTCCAGTACACGTAGACAGGTCGAGGTGTGTAATGCCAGTGGATTGTAGAATAAATGGCAAAAACAAAACAAAGCATGAATACCAATATGTATTCATTTACATACCTTACATATGAGAGAAAGCAAAGGGTAAAAAGCTCATATTACAAATAGAACCTTAGGCTGATTTTAAAAAAATTATAATGGATGAATGATTTTAAAATGATGTTTGCAGAACAGCTTACTGTGTCTTTTGGTTTCCACTCTGTTACAGGTTCTGCGCTGAAATGTGTCAGGTGTTTCCCACCTGAGGCTAAGATGTGTCTGCCCAGTCCTGAAACCTGCAATGAAAAGAATAGCTGTATCTCTTATGAACTGAAAGTTAAGCCCAGTATGTTTCTCCTTTTATGCTTATTCATCACTGCACCACTGAAACAACACAGTAGCACAAGGCAGCGTATTATAATGGTTGAAATGATTTTAACATTAAAAAACAAAATAAAAAATCTATGTAGTGTGAAACTGTCAGAATAAGAGAGAATCCTGTTTATTTATTTATTTATTTATTTATTTATTTATTTTATTTTAATCAATTAGCATTTTATTTATTTATTTATTTTTCTTTTTACAAAATAAAAAACATTGTAACTTCTTATGGAATAAAATCACTGTCAAAAATAATCGTGCGTAAAAAAAAATTAAAAAAAAGATTTGTGTGTAATTCTGTGTTTTTTTTGTCCGAGTTGGATCCCAGAATCTATGGCCACGACATAAATCTATGGCACAGGCATTAATATCTGAAGGAGGAGGAATCGATACGGCGCGTGCGCCCTGCCGCCGTTTTAAACTCCTAAAATCTTCCCTGCTATAGTTAAAACATCTCTGTAATTTTACTTCTCTTAAACATGTACGAATCTGTGAAAAAAAGAAAACTTACATGAGACGATAAGAGAGCGCTCGGCTGCTGATCTGCCATTTTGGCGCCGGTGGGTTAAAACGGTGGCCGAATCGATTCCTCTTCCCTCGGATAGTAATGCCTGTGCATGTGGCCTCGATGACATCGTTTTGACGGCGGTCTAACGCACTACATTCATCGGCGTAATTTCACAATTCGTCCGTGTAACAGAGGAGACGTGAAAACGAGTTTTGTGTCTGTAAGCGGTCGGAGTCGTATATTTCAGAGTTGTGGCCGTAGATTTTGGAATCCAACTCGGACAAAACACAGAATTACACACAAATCTTTTTTTTTTTTTTTTTTTACGCACGATTATTGTTCACAGTGATTTTATTCCATAACTTTTCAGCTTTCTGGCTAATTTTTGCTTAGCCTCGGTGTACCATACACACACACACACACACACACACACACACACACACACACACACACACACACACACTGAGAAAGAGAATTAAAAAAATATAACAAATTTGTGGAACTGCAGGGTTCATACTGTATGTCACATCTCAGAAGCCTTATAACTAATGTTCAAACACCTTCTCCCACTAAACCACACACATGCTCCAATTTAGGCATCTTAGGTACATCAAGCTTTACATAGGGACTTATGTATTTATTATATATATGTTTTTCTTCTTAGGTACAATGTCACCTTCAGTGAAGATGTGTGTCTCTATGGACGACTGTCTCCAAACGAAGGAAGATTCTTCTCTCAAAGTCAAATGTTGTCAGACTGACTTTTGCAATTTTTATTCAACTTAAATATACCCATGACTAATTTAAAGAATGTTCACCTCAATATTACTGCTGGCATTTGTTGCTCTTGTTATTTACTCATGTTTTCAGTAACAGCAGCAGTGTATTTAGGTAACCTTGTATGAGCCGCTTGTAGTCATATGCTGTCCTGAAAGCATTAATTCCTAATAAAGGATTCTAAGCATCAATGTACCGTAAGTTTTGAATGTATTTTACAAGCGAGTTACCATGCAATACAGCAAGAACACAAAAGCAGATGCACCATAGTTTTTGGAGAATTACTGTATTTGAATAAATTAGGCATTAGATGAGGGACATTGTACTGTTTAATATTCATGGTATAAAACATAGGAAGGCTGCTTCACGTAAGCAGGAATAAGAGGAGGTAAGGATGCAAGTGCAGGGTTTCTAGTAATAATCATTAAGCGAATAAACTGGACTATACAGTACACTAAAGCCAGTTCTATAGCATAAAATTTGTTACAACAACCCAATGAACATAACTGTAAATACAGTATATTACCCAAAAACAAGCTTTTCCAAACCTGGTGATTTAATGATGGGCATGTGATGGTTGAGCTGTATTTATTCAACCTTTATTGCAACTTTTAACAATCAAGTGAACACCAACATGTCAGAAAACACGTATAACAATATATATAAACAGAATCACTGACATGGAGAAGGACCACATTCTTTAAAAAAAAAAAAAAAAAAAATTGTAAACTCAATCATGTGAAGCTAATCGCATTCTCACAAAGCCATTTGACTTTTAACTGTGATCAGCTGTGGTCGTTTTGAAATGCTGGAGCATTTCAGTCCCTGCCCACTAGATGCCCCTAGTGCAATTCAAGCGAACAATCAATTAAGGGTGACAAGTCAAAAATCTCTGGGATAAAGTTCTGCACAGGCACAAGTCCGGAGATGGATATAAAAAGAATTTAAGGCTTTTTCACTGAAGCACAGTGCAGTTTATTATTAAGAAGTGGAATGTGTTTGGTAAAATACTGTAAAGACCCTCCCTGAATCAAGAAGTCACTCCGAACAGGATGAAAGAGCCAGGAGGAACCCTGTCAGAGAGGCCTACAGCAACTCTATATCCCCAACAATGTCAGTAATTCTCCAAATGTGGCTTGTATAGGACAGTTGCACGAAAAAATCCTGAGTGACTGAGCTTTGCAAAAATGCATGTTGAATATTCTGATTCTGAGGCCACATGAAAAAAAAAAAGGTGATAGATACTATCTATCTATGCATGCATTTTTGCAAAGCTCAGTCACTCAGGATTTTTTCGTGCAACTGTCCTATACAAGCCACATTTGGAGAATTACTGATTCTCCATCTATTATTATCTATATCTATTATCTATATCTATTATCTCTAATATTATTATCTCTCAATTATCTATTATCATAGATAGATAGATAGATAGATAGATAGATAGATAGATAGATAGATAGACAGATAGATCATAGATAGATAGATAGATAGATAGATAGATAGATAGATAGATAGATAGATAGATAGACAGATAGATAGACAGATAGATAGATAGATAGATAGATAGATAGATAGATAGATAGATAGATAGACAGATAGATAGACAGATAGATAGATAGATAGATAGATAGATAGACAGATAGAGATAGATAGATAGATAGATAGATAGATAGATAGACAGATAGATAGAGATAGATAGATAGATAGATAGATAGATAGATAGATAGATAGATAGATAGATGATAGACAGATAGATAGATAGATAGATAGATAGATAGAGATAGATAGATAGATAGATAGATAGATAGATAGATAGATAGACAGATAGATAGACAGATAGATAGATAGATAGATAGATAGATAGATAGATAGATAGATAGATAGATAGACAGATAGACAGATAGATAGATAGATAGATAGATAGATAGATAGATAGATAGATAGATAGATAGATAGATAGGTAGGTTGTAAATTGCACACTGTTTATCTTACATGTAGTCCGTATGCACCGAGTAATGTAAGAACTGGTCAGAAGATACTAGAGCAATGCTAGTGAAAAGAACAAAAGATTTAATAAGCATATAAATGAAGCGTATAAATCACAATTGCGAAATTAAGTTGATTGCAGTGCAGCTATTATGTGCAATTTTATATGTGACAAAGTGCAAATAGTATTAATTGTTTAAATACCTAAGTGATTGTATAAATGCATGCAAATATAGATGTGATGTATAAAGTAGGCGAGCCTTAGCCTAGATCTCCCAGTCCACGTTCCCTTGACTTTGTTGTGAGGTCTTGATGAGCTTCTCTGGACAAATGATTTCCTAAGTTGAGCAGCTTTGTGACAGAAGACTCCCACTGAACAAACTCCTCCGTTTAAAAAAAAAAAAAAAAAAAGACAGTGAGTGGTTGTGGTTAGCCTTGCAGCACACTCCTGTGTAGAAAAGTACACAGACAATCACCGATTGATCAAACATCTGCAGGAGCATATTACAGATGTCGAAAGATCCGACTCTCCTGAGGAAGAACAGCGCGGCTCTGACCTTCTTGTACAGATAGTCAGTGTTCACTGACCATTCCAGGTTGTCATCTAGCTATAGCCCCAGGTATCTGAATGACTTGACCATCTCAACATCCACTCCCTCGATGGAGACGGGTAACAGGAGAGATCCGGACAGACGAAAGTCATTAACGTTGAACTATTTTCCACAACACCAATCTATCCGTAGAGCGGAAATCCAACACAGCTCACCATCCAAATAAAACCATTCCTACGTAAAGCATGGAGGTGGTAATGTCCTGTTATGGTGTGTTTCTCGGCAGCAGGGACTGGAGTCAGGGACTTGTCAGGATAGAAGAAAATTGATGGGGCAAAATACTGTCAAATCTGCTGCCCTTTGCCAAAAGACGTTAATGGGAAGAAGGTTTACCTTCCAAAATGTCAACGACCCAAAGCACAGCAAAACTGAGCACATGGGAAAAAGGTGAATGTCCTTGCATGGCCTATAGTCTAAGCCAGACTTAAACCGCATTGGAATGACTTGAAGACTGCAGTCCACAAAGTCACCACCAAATTTAACTCACCTTGAGCAGTTCTGCAAAGAAGTAATATAAAGCAAATGGAAGAAATAATGCAAGCAAATAGGGTGTGCTATTCTAGATTGGTTTCTGTGAATCTGAGTTTGTCAAAAAATGAACAGAAACTCAGTGTATACTTGCCTCACAGACATGAAAAATATATACTTATAAAAAGCAAAATGTCTGATTTTACATAAACTAATGGGGGGAAAAAAAAACAGATCATGTTTAATTCGTATGAAACAAGAATATAGCCAGATCCACTGCTGTAGAGATGGCATGATCACCTTCATCACTACAGCCAAAAACAAAGAAATTTATCAATAAACTATTAAAATGGTCAGAGTCAGACTTTCCCCAATGTGTTCATAATCATTAGTCTTCTGCCGGTGCATCTGGCAAACTTTATGTATGCGGTTGAACGCTGATTAGACTATGTAGGAAATTAAAGTCGGGGATCACGATGCCACAGAATGGTTTTAATGTGGCATGATAACAGTTTGGTAATATCATTCATATTCACAACACAGCATTGATTCTTTGCTTGACCTTGATTTTTTTGCCATCTGTAATTTTATCGTCTGGTGTCACTGTTGCCTTTGTTAGTTAGTTTGATACCTTATGTCGGATACATCTGTAACAGACGTAAACTTTTGTTTAATTACAGTTTTTACACTTGGCTTTTATTTCACTGTAGTCACTTAGTCGTTGCATTATGACAAAGGGGACTGATTCTTGTACGAAGGTAGAAGATCATTCTGTATCAGACTGCAAGAAACCACATGGGTAATTGTCACAGTATGATTTGTTTTTTTACATTAGTCTGAAATGTATCTACTAGTTGATTGTTGTGTCAGTATGTGTTGAAGTCAGTAGCAACTGTGAAAACAAGCAGGGTGGGATCTCACATGTATTTAAAGGAGGAAAGTAGTGAGATCAGATCTGATACACAGGTGAAGCTCAGAGAATCCTTTCTGCACTCACAAATATTGGAGGTAAGCTCTTAAAGATTGTCATGCTTACAGAGCTCTTGGAGTTTTTTTTTTTTGTTTGTTTGTTTGTTTGTAGATTACTTCTGCCAGCGACTACTTTGGCATTTACTCATTTAAACATTTTTTTTAATCATGATTTTTTTTTTTTTTTTTTCTGTTTAAGCTACAGAATGAAGGTTTTGTTCCTGGCTCTGGTTTTTGCCTCAATGCTAATGAGAGGTGAGTGGAGACTGGGCTTCCAGTCAAATGAAAACTAAATCTGCTTTAAATATTTTAGATAAGACTTACTTGTAACATACACTCAGACAATAAGGCTTTTAAAGTTAGAGAAGACGGTAATACCCCAATAAAATAAACGTTATTTATATGGGAACACGTACTCTAGCAATGTAAAATAAAAGTACATTAAAATGTTTCTTCAGCACTGTCACCTCTGACTATATCAACCGCATTTGTGTGCATAAACAATAGAGAACAAACGTACATACAGTATACACAGATACAGGTGTCTAATGCCAGTGGATTGTGGAATACATGGGAAAATGGAAAAATGACAAATATAAGAAAAGGAAGAATATAATCCCCATCCTCCTGGACTGGTAATGCTAATACTCAAGCAGGAGAAAGCAGAGTTTAATAAGATCATAGTGCAAAAAAGACTATTAGGCTGATTTTATGCATTTAAATAATGAATGATTAAATAATAATTATTAAAAAAAAATTGGTTGCCACTCTGTTACAGCTTCTGCTCTGAAATGTGTCCGGTGTTTCCCACCTGATCGTGACTTGTGCCTGCCAAGTCCTGAAACCTGCAATGAGAAAAATGCCTGTGTTGTTTATGAACCGAATATTGTGTCAGGTGTGTCTCCTTTCATTCTGATGTATCACTGCACATCTAAAAATATTAATATAACACAACAGCACAAGGCAGCATATTATAATAATTTTAGCATTAAAAAAAAAACTAATCCAACAAACTCTGTAGTTTAAAACTGATAAAAACAGGATAAAAGTAAATCATGTTTTAATGCAAGAGTCAGTAGTGCAACACTTTATATTTTAGAAACTAAGTAACATTGCAACTTCAGTCATATACCGGTCTGGGAAAAATAAGAGACCACTGCCCTCCAGAAAACTAAGATGTTAGCTTTTTTGCAAAGAGAGTGGTGTAAACTCCCAAAGACCCCAAAGCAGTGTGAAAAACTGGTGGAGAGAATGCCAAAACACATGAAAGCTGTAACTGCAAATCGAGGTTAATCCACCAAATACTGATAGCATTTCTTAATGCTATTTAGCCAAAGCAATAACACAACTTGTTAACCATTTTTCTTTTGCATTTTGATTTATTTGAGTTATGGAAGCTATGCAAATACTGCATGATCTTGGTTTATTTTGATGTGATGCTGTCATTCCCTTTAAATATACTGTACACTCTAAACAACAATAGTTTTCAATTTTGAATTTAGAAGAAATATTATAAGCAGCTCACAAAACCTTTTACTGACCTGTACGTCTCACCAACACATGTACCAGTAGGGAAAAAAAAAAAAAAAAAAACAATTAAAGAAATATAAGAAACACGTTATTTTGCAGTGGTCTCTTGTTTTTCCAGCACTATTTCCATACAGTATATGTATATAAAATTGAAAAATCATATTAATTTCTAGGATAGGACATACTTGTAATGTAACCCCTTTTACCTCATGCTTATTTATTTTTTTATTTAGTTTTTTATTCAGGTCGATATATCCCTCCAGTAATGCAATGCATTTCTATGGACAACTGTCTCAAGCTGAAGAAAAATCCCAACTACAAAGTAAAATGCTGTCAGACTGACTTCTGCAATATGAATGGTTAAGCATGATCTAAATGATTTACGTCTCAGTCTTAATGATGTTTTTGTTGCTATTATTATTGTGTATTCAGCAACAGCAACCGTACATTCAGTTCACTGTGTTTCAGCCTCTTTTACTCTTTTTATATCCTGTCCTAAAAACATTTATTCCTAATAAACTGTTTCCAGCATTGATGTATGTTTTCATATGCATTATTGAAATGAGTTACCATGAAGTGGAGCAGGAACACCAAAGCAGATGTACCATAGAATTTGTGGAATTACTGTATTGTGTATTTTGTGGCATTAGATAACCTACTTCAACAATGTAACAACATAAAACATACAAAGCCTGATTCATGTAAGCAGGAATAAGAGGAGATAAGGATGCAAGTGCGGGCTTTCTACCAACAATCATCAAGAAAAGAAGCCGGGCTATATAGTACACGACAGCCAGATCTAGCATAAAATTCAAGACGGTGTTAATTATCACAACAGCATGATAAACATAACTGTCGCCAGACTCAAATGTAAATATAGCAACCAATCAGAACCTTCCTGCAAAACCGGTGATGTGAGAATGGGCATGTGATGGTTGACATGACTGCAGGGGCCAAGGTCGCCTTTAAGGCATGGCTTCACACATGCATAATAAAGTCAAAATTGGTTCTGAAAAGTCACAAAAATGCAGGTTTAAAAAAAAGTTTAATTTTCAAATCACAAACACGTCTCTTGCGCCAGCTAACTAGACCCCCATTTGGGACAACCCAGATTCCACAGTTAATAAGAAAGCACTGAAACTCCACACATGGGCAGATAAAGGCATCAACCAACTTTATTCTTAATAGCCCTCTTACACATTTTAAATGTTTTTTTATTCACTCATAAACTTCCACCCCTATACTTAGATACACTTCCACACATGCGCACACACACACATGCAGAAGAGTTATTAGAATCGATTTGTCAAAGTCCCTTTTCCTTACCTGCCTTTTTTCTCTCACTGCTGCCTTACATATCTACATAACTTTTTTTTTTTTTTTTTTTGAGTTTTTGGCTTGTTTGTTCTTGTTACATGTGATGATAAAGTGTCTGTTTGCGTAATAAAAAAACAGCAATTATGTTGCCTTTGTTGGTTAGATTTATAGTTTTTGTTAGCTACATTAAATAGAATAATGGGTCTACCACATGGATGGAACATGCAGGAAACAGATGTTAAAGTCAAACAAAATTACCTTTATTAAACACTTTGAAACAACTTATAATCTTTCAGTCTTAATCAAGTTACAATCTATATAAACAATGTAGCTGTGTAGGAGTCTCAGTGAATGTCGGGGGCCCATGCTTTGTTACATAGATTGCACAGTGTACTTAATGTCACACAGAGGTATGCAGAGCAGGTGAGACAAGAGGCGCTGCGCAGGAGGCACAATGCAGACTGAGACAGCAGAGCACGTGGCAGAGCAGGTGGGAAGAGTTGAGTCTGAGGAGACAGGAGATGTGTGAATACACCCACAGATACTTTCTACTCACCAGGTGGAAGTGGACAAGCTGTTTTATTGACCGAATGTCGAGCAAAGATGGCATTGTCTAATGAGCCTCTCGCGCAAGGTGAATTGTGTTAGCCCAGCCCCTTTATAGGCATTTGTGTTGCACCCCAACCAAGACTGGACAACTGCAACTAACCTCTGTCCACCCTTTGTCTTCAATACAGCTGCACATCACGTTTCAACTTTCCCAAGTTCTCTCACACCACCCCATTTCTCTGCTCCCTGCACTGGCTTCGGGTTGCTGCCCGCATCATATTCAAAATACTGATGCTTGCACTGACCTCTCAGCTCTCATCACACCCCACATTGCACCACATTCTCTCAAATGCTCATCCAGTGTTTGGCTGGACCCATTATATCTCAGAGATCAAGGAAGCCAAGCATCTAAACTGTTTTCTGTTTTGGCACCTAGTGGGCAGAAGGGTTTGCTTCCTACAGTAGAAGATTGATTTTATGAGGTGACATGGAGGGGTTCGACATCTGGTCCACACAGACTCTTTACTGGCGTCCCACAAGGCTCAGTACTTGGTTCTCTTCTGTTATCCCTCTATACCCAGTCTCAGCTTATTAGCAATCTTTAAACAACTAAAGACCTGTTTCTTACATATTTGGGTTAACCTTCACAAAACAAAAAAAACCTTTCCACACTGTTTGACTGTGGTTAGTATAGTAACTGAGTGTGAGGATTTACCCACTGATGCAAACTTCAAAGCACTTTTGTAAGTCGCTCTGGATAAAAGCATCTGCATTGTTCAATCCATCATCTGAAAATGGAGCGAGTACGTCACAGCTGCCAATCTACCAAGACATGGCCGTCCACCTAAACTGACAGGCCAGGCAAGGAGAGCATTAATCAGAGAACTATGGAAACTATGTTAACGCTGGAGGTTGGAAAATCTGTCGACAGGACAACTATTAGTCATGCACTCCACAAATCTGGCCTGTATGAAAGAGTGGCAAAAAGAAAGCCACAAGGAGTCCCATTTGCAGTTCCACATGACTTGTCACAAACTACATATGGTACTTCTTATAGCTTTCTTTCAAGTGAAAGGGACTCTTCATGCTTCAGCATTCCAAGACATGTTGGACAATTTCACGTTACCAACTTTGGGAACGGTTTGGGGATGGTCACACTCTGTTCCAACATGACTGCGCACCAGCGCACAAAGCAAGGTCCATAAAAATATGGATGAGCGAGTTTGGTATGGAAGAACTTGACTGGCCTGGGATGAATTAGAGCAGAGACTGCGAGCCATGCCTTCTGGTCCAATATCAGTATCTAACCTCTCAAATGCACTTCTGGAAGAATGATCAAAATTCCCACTCTTAATCCTGGTGGAAACCCTTCCAGAAGAGTTGAAGCTGTTATAGGGGCAATGGGATACATCATATTAAACACTATGGATTAAGAATTGAATGTTAAAGTTCATATGCATCTGAAGGCAGGCGAGCGGATACTTTTGTATCATAGTGTATTTTCTTTACTAACACATGTTACAGTTGGCTTTTATTTTACTTTAGTCATTTAGTTATTGCAAAGGGGAGTAATGCTTGTGGAAAGGTAGAATAACGTTCTGCACCAGATTTGAATAAACCACAAGTAATTGTAACAGTATGATTTGTTTCATACATTAGAGTGAAATTATGTGTCCTCTAGTTAATTGTTGTGTGAAAGTCTATAGCAACTGTGAAAACAAAGAGCGTAGGATCTCATACATCAAGCGTATTTAACGGAGGAAAGATAGAGTGTAGTAGTGAGATCAGATCTGATACAAAGGTAAAGCTCAGAGAATCCTTTCTTCTTCGCTATATTTGCAAACATTGAAGGTAAGCTCTATAAGAATAGCATGCTTACAGAGCGCTTTAATTTTGTTTCTTCATTTTAAACTAAGGTTGTATTGTACATAACCACTGCTAGCCACAGCCACTTTTTAGGCATGTCTGCATTTCATTAAATGTCATTTTTAATCATGATTTCACTTTAAATCACTTTATGCTACAGAATGAAGAGTTTGTTCCTGGCTCTGGTTTTTACCTCAGTGCTGGTGAGCGGTGAGTGTAGACTTGGTTTCGGGTCAAAAGAAAAGAAAATCTGCTTCAAATACTTAGATGTAATGGTTAGCATTTAAAATGTTTATTACATGGATACACATAGCAATGTGGAATAAAATCACACAAAAAGGTTTCTTCAGCACTGTCACCTACGACTTGCTCAGTAATCCGTACAGCATGTGTGCATAATATACACAGGGGAAAAAAATACATATACACATATACGGGTGATTAATGCCAGTGGATTGTAGACTAAATGGGAAAGCATGAATATCAATAAGTCCTTAAATATGAGAAAAGAAGGAATATAATCCCCATCCACCTGGCCATTGATGTTGATATTCAGGGAGGAGAAAGCACAGGATAATGTCATATTGCAAAAAAAAAAAAAGAAGAACATTAGGCTTATTTAATAAATTAATGGATGAATGATTTTAAAACACCTTGTTTATAAGTACTTATAATTTATGCAGAAAGTTTACCGTGGCTGTTTTTCCCCCACTCTGTTACAGCTTCTGCTCTGAAATGTGTCAGATGCTACCCACCTGATGATGATGCGTGCCTTCCGAGTCCTGAAAACTGCAACGAGAAAAATATCTGTATCTCTTATGAAATGAACGCGACACCCAGTGTGTATCTCCTATTACATTTCTTTATCACTTCACCTTCAAGACTATTAATATAACATAGAAGCAAAGCAGATATTAAGGGAGGACATTATAATGGATCGAATCATTTTAACATTCGAACAAAATGCGTAGCGTGAAACTTCCAGCACACAGAACACAGTTAGTTTGTTAGTTACTTACTTCAAGGAGTCAATAATGCAATACTTTTTGTTCTTTGACAAAATAATTTACTTTGCAGCTTTCCCTGATAAGTTGTTTCTATCTGATTAGCCTTTGTGTACACACACACACACACACGCACACACACACACACACACACACACACACACACACACACACACACACACACACACACACACACACACACACACACACAGCTCACTGAAAAACAGAACTTAAAGTATGTGAATTACATCAGAATGTGCAAAGGGACTTACATTGACTCCTAAATATCTTTTTTTTTCCCTCTCTCCTAAAGGTCTAAAATCACCTCCAATGAAGCATTGTGCTACTATGGAATACTGTCTCAAGGTGAAGAAAAGTCATTTTTACAACGTCAAATGCTGTCAGACAGACTTCTGCAATTTGGGTCGCACTTAACCTTAACCAAAAGATGTTCACCTCAATATTATTGCTGGTATTTGTTGCTGTTGTTATTTACTCCATGTCTTCAGTAGCAGCAGCAGTACATTCGGTTCACTTCGTATGAGCCTCTTTTAGTCACATCCTGTTCTGACAACATTAATTTCTAATAAAGTATTTCGGGATCACTATAACATTTGAATGTCTTTCACAACTGCACAACTGGCGATGATCTAAATTATACTGAACAATATTCATGGCATAAAACGTTCAAGGGCTGCTTCACATTAGCAGGAATGAGAAGAGTTACAGATGCAAGTGCAGGTCTTCTATGAACCATCAAGCAAACAAGACAAGGACAGAAACTGAACAATACAGTATACTAAAGCCAGGTCTAGCAGCAAATTCACAAGGGTGTTTTATTATCACAATACAATGAACATAACTGACGCCAGATGAAACACACACCTGAATGTAAATACCAGTCATAAAGTGCTTCATCCAGCGCTTTTAATCTTTCCTTTCAGGGATGGTGAAAAGGAGGCCCGGTGGTGTAGTGGTTAGCACTTTTGCCTTGACTGTGACCGCTTGCCTACTGTATCTCCCCGAGCCTTACACAATACATTGGCAGGGAAATGAATTTTCGATTTGCTTGAGAATTTTAACAGCCACACTGCTTCCACAGCTGGAGTAGTGCACTGCAACCCCAAAACAGTTGAACAGAATGTCCAAATATAAATACAAATATACCTGCCACACATGTCACAAAATCATGTGTTCTCAGACCCTAGATGTAACCCCCCCAACATCTCTATTTATATTCCATATTTTTCCATACTGTACACCTAGGTTCACCGAGGCTTTATTATATTTCTTCACCCAGGTTTTCTTATTATCTTACTTTCCTATTGTTATGAGGTGGTGCGTCAATATGGCGGCCCTCGGTATTTAATCATATATGGAAGCCCCAACGCAGGACTTGGAGGGTTATGGGCCGTGGATTGTTTATTTCGGTAGGAATAATCGGCTCGCGTGAACACCACACAGCGTTATAAGGGGAAGGAGGGCGCGCGTCACCGTGCTTCGTCACAACGAACAGGTATTTTGTTTGTTATTGTTATTATTCTTGTCTCCTCCACCGCTCTTTTCGATTCTCTCTCCTTTCTCTTATCTCCTTCCCTTTTCACTTTTCCTCTTTTCACTTTCCCTTCTCACTTTCGTCTTTTCTCTTTTCACTTTCCCTTTTCTCTTTTCTCTTTTCACACCCTATACCAGAGCCGCGCTCTCTGTACCAGGTGCTATCTAATGTTCGCACAGCGCGCGCTGGTTTCTGGGAGCTTAAATATCCTACCGGCCAGGTGTAGCTCGTTTCCCTTAATTGTTAGTGCAGCGGGGTTGCCTAGCAACCGCCTGTCGCATGTGTGGCCGTGTTACACCTATTCTCTTATATTTTTTATATTTTTATATTTTTACTGTACATATATTTTATTATTTTATTCTTAGTTAAATCTATTCTTACGTTCTTTATATTTTTCTTCTGGTGTAAATAGCCTTAAATAGTTTTTTTTATTCTAAGGTTTACTAAGAAATTGCCTAAGCATTTCACTGCATATCGTACTGTGTATGACTGTGTATGTGACAAATAAAATTTGAATTTGATTTGAATTTGATTTAAAACTGCTGCTAAAATACAAACAAAATCTGAAAAGAAATTAGGTCATTAAAAAAAACCAACAAACAAAACAAACAGCGCTGTCTGGAATAATGACACTGGAAAAGCTTAGAGGGTGTTTTGAGTTTCCTGACAGGGAGCCGTTCTATACCAAAGCAATCAACATGCTCATATCTGACATTTTGTATCGACATGGTCCTACTGTATATGCTTTGCTAGAATGACACTATCCTAACAATAACCCTTGGGTCAGCAGAGAATTGAAACTGTTTCAACATTTAAAAGTAATAACATTTACACACAATATCAAAGACAGGGTCAGGAATCTGAAAAAGGAGCTGCGACATACAGTAAGATCAAACTGGCCCATCTCTGCTACAAAAATAAAACAGAGGAGAGGTTCAACAGAGGAAATAAGAGGTAGAAATTGCAGTGTTAACGAATGGCAAAGGGTGTAGTGGCTCGTTTTTTTTTTTTTTTTTTTTTTTTCAGGTGCTCTTGAGATTCAGCTTTGCACCCATGGCGTGGAAGGAGACAAACATTATCCATGTTCCCAATAAACCTCATGGCAAAGCCATGAATGATTTCAGACCCGATTTCAGACATGCAGTTAGAGTCTATTAACAAAGAGCCTCATACTTCATTATTTAACACATAATGGAATGTCAACCTGTTTACTAGAACTCCTTTTAATATTGCAAGATATCATTCACACTTGATATTACAGCATGTATTCCTTGCTTGACCTTAATTTTTTTTCCCCCTCTAAGTTACTTAGATGCTGTATTATTACAAAGCGCAGTACTTCTTGTGGAAAGGTAGAATATCATTGTGTAGCAGACTGCAAGAAACCACATTAATTCATTGTAACAGTATGATTTGTTCAGTACATTGGAGTGAAATTATGTATCCGCTAGTTGATTGTTATGTGAAAGTCTGTAGCAACCGTGAAAACAGGGAGGGTGGGTTCTCGCACGTCAGATGTGTTTTAAGGAAGAAAGAAAAAAGTAGAAACATCAGAACTCAAACAGATGATGATGAAGAGTCCTTCATCACTACACTTGCAAATATTGAAGGTACGCTCTTTGAGAATATTGTGTTTACAGCACTCTTAGAATAATCTAATTTCAAACAGTTTTATTGTACTGTACATAACCCCCCCCCTTTTTTTTTTATCATCACTCTTTATGCTAGGGAATGAAGATGCTGTTCCTGGTCCTGGTTTTTGCCTCAGTGTTGATGAGCAGTGAGTGTAGAGTTTTTTTTTTTGTCAAATTAAAAGAAAATTTAAAGGAATTTAGAATCTGTAAATTCATAGCACACAAGGTTTCTTCAGCACCATCACCTCTGCCATCAACAATATGTACAGTATGTGTATAAAATACACATGCTGTACATATTATACAGTAATAAACCTACTGTATTGTAGAATAATAAAGTTAAACCATCAATACCAATATGTCATGGAAGATTAAGTCATTAACACGGACGTTAAATATAAGAAAAGAAGAAGAAATTTATTCAGAGATAACTTATTGGCTGATATTCAGAGAGGAGAAAGCAGATGATAATGAGATCAAATCATTAAAAAAAAAAAAAAAAAAGAACATTAGGCTGATTTAATAAATAAATGGATGAATGATTTTTTTTTTTTTATGCATTAGTTTAGAAGTACTTTCATGTTTGCAGAAAGTTTACTGTGGCTTTTGGTTTCCATTCCGTACAGGTTCTTCTCTAATTTGTGTCTCCTCAGCCCTGAAAACTGCAATGGGAAAAACACCTGTATGTCTTCTCAAATGAATCCTCGGCTTGGTGCGTCTTCTGTAATGTTTATCACTGGAAATGCCATAAAAATCACACAACAGGACAGTAGATCTCAGATCAGCACATTTAATGTTATTAATTATTTGAATCATTATAAACAAAAACCTGAATGCAACATTCTATGTAGTGTAAAACTGAGAGGACAGGAGACAGGGGTAAGCGTAAACACTTTATTTATTTAATTAAATGTGCTGCAGAGAGAGAGAGAGAGAGAGAGAGAGAGAGAGAGAGAGTAATGCATTCATTTTAGTTATTTTACAAAATGTATAATATTTCTATTCACTTGCTCACCACACACAAATAAAAAAAAAAGTCAGAACCATTCTACCTCATATTTAAACACACCCAGTGTACACTGTTCCTTCCACCGACCTCTATTGACCGCCAAATATCTTTTTTTAACTCCTTAGGTCGAAAAGCACCTTCAATGAAGCAGTGTGTTTCTATGGAAGAAGCAAAATCCTACATACAAAGTCACATGCTGCCAGACAGACTTCTGTAATTTATTGCCCTATTAACTATTCCCATGCTTCTTGTTGGTTTTGGTCATATATAGAGCAACAATATCATTATATTCAGTTCTCTTTGTCTGAGCCACTTTTAGTCATATCCATTCTTGAAGACAAGAATTCTTAATAAAGGCTTTTCAGCATTATATGCATGAATTTTTGTATGATTTTTTGTATTTGGATGAATTTAACAAATTAGTTACGATGAGGTGGAACAAGAACACAAAAGCAAACGGACTATAGTATTTGGAGAATTACTGTACAATGCACTGAACAATATTCATGGTACAAAACATACAATGGTTGCTTCATGTAGGCAGGAATAGGAATAGAAAACGATGTACAGCAAGCGCAGGCTCTCTAGCCTCAATCAAACAAATCAAGAACAGAAAATGTATATAGTACAGTATCCTAAAGCCAGGTCCAGCCTAAAATTCAAGAAGCTGTTAATTACAATATATTACGTTACAATAACATAATGGACATGTACAACATTAGATTAATTATACACCTAAATGTAAATATAAGAACCAATCAGGAGCATCCCTCAAACCCAATGATGTGACGAAGGTCAGGTAATTGTGGATGAGTACATTGGATATTGAGTGAGTGAGTAAAATTGCCGGTATAAGACAAACTCAGTTGATTGAATAAAATTACACAACAGATCTCAGAGCAGCACATTAGGATTTAAATAACTTGTGATGGTAATATCTTGTGCCATCTTGTGGTCAGTTTTGGAACAGCTGGAAAACATGTGACTGATGGCTGAAAAGTCTTAATAACATCTACAGGTATATAGTGTAAGGAAAAAAAGGTTGTGTGTGTGTGTGTGTGTGTGTGTGTGTGTGTGTGTGTGTGTGTGTGTGTGTGTGTGTGTGTGCGCGCATTGGTCAGAACTCATTCTTTCAGTGATATAGTTATGTTTCATACATTGTAGGACCTGAAACCTTACTGTCTGGTTTGTTCAACTAGGTGCATTAACAAGCTTCAGTCAGTCCAGAATTCAGCAGCGAGAGTCCTCACTAGAACCAGGAGATACGAGCACATCACTCCTATCTTATCCACACTACGTTGTCTTCCTGGGAAATCGATATTAAAGTACTACTTTTGACGTATAAATCATTAAATGGTCTCTCACAGCAGTATTGGAGTGGACTACTAGCGTCTTATGATCCGCCACGCCTATTTTTGACCAAAGGATGCAGGCTGCTTGTCACTACAATGTATTATGAAAACTACAGCAGGGGGCGGAGCTTTTTCTTACAAAGCCCCAAAGTTTTGGAATAGCCTTTCAATTAATGTTTGGGACTCAGATATAATCTCAGTGTTTAAGTCTAGGCTAAAAACCTATTTTAGATGTGGGTGCTCTGCAATGGACTGGCACCCTGTCCGGGGTGTACCCCCTCCTTGTGTCATAAGGCTCCTGGAATAGGCTCCAGGCCATGACCATGAATACAGGATAAAGCGGTATAGATGAGTGAGTGAACGAGTAAAAACCTATTTACTTAGCCAAGCATTTTTTGTAAATAGATTAGCCTTAGGTAAAGGAGCAGATCTGGGGGACTCATGGACGTAGAGTATTATAGTGAACTGGTATGTTTAGATGCTGTCCTCCCCACTCTCATTGTTCACTCAGGTTTGTTGACGGAAGTGATTGGCTGCAGGTGTAAGATGAGTAATGAAATGAATTAGGGAATATTGCCAAATGGCATAATACTTAGTCAGACAAACACACACACACACACACACACACACGAAGAGACGTAACTTTATTACAGATGTATCGTGAGCAACCAAAAGTGGTATGCGAAACGTTTCACCAACATTCGCCCCAATTGATTTGCCAAGTTAATTGATTTTGACTCACACCTCAATCTCACACACGTTTGAAACTGTATAGGAACTCCACATAAAGGCTACTATTTCCAAAGTTTTCAGGTTTCTAGCCAACTGTCATCCGACTAGGTTTTAAAGAACGTCCTATTTAAATCAAGTCAAGTCTAATCAAGTCCAGTCGGCTTTCATTGTCATTCCAATCATATACAGTTCAGTACACAGTGAAAAGAAACAACGTTCCTCCAGGACCAAGGTGCTACATACATGCAACATGATGGGTGTGTCCTTCTGATTTTTAATCAAAACTTTGCACGGGTAAATTCTACTGTTCTACAATAACAATTTTGTATTTAAATTAACAGTAATTGTGAGAAAAATAATGACAATATCAATTGGGAACAGACCTCAGTTGTTTGCTACATGTTAAAATATGCAAAATAAAAAGTGTGAAGTATGCAATAAAATACTTTTTTTTTTTTATATTTAACTTGCATTTAAAGCAGGAAGGAGGATCGTTTATTCTACTGTTCTGTGTGTAAATGGCCACAAGATGGCAGACAGGGTATTACACCAGTGAGCTGCCAAGCGTAGAAGAAGAACAGGCGCAATATAAGCGGATGAAAAAGCGCACGTAAAGTTCTGCTGCTTGGTGATAGAGACGCACCACGCCGTCACCATGTCTCAGGACATATTCGAGGCGTAAGAAGGTTAAACTTTACGCTGTTGTTAAGCGATGAACACGTGCTGAATTGGACTGTGTGTTTAGTGTTTCCTAAAAGCGGGTGTGTGGAGCGCTTGTCTTTCGTGTCTTCTTCCCAAGTCTACAGCACGCGTGTTTATTCAGGTTAAATGTGTTTATAAACACGCAGCGCGGATATTTCACACGGCTCAGGGGTGCTGAGTGTTACCGCGGGGTCGTCGTTCCACATGTGGGGTTGTGTTTGCACTTTTCTTATATATACCATGCGCACGCGCGCACACCCACACACACACACACACACACACACACTCTCTCTCTCTCTCAGGACAGAAAGAGTCAGCCAGCTCAGAATATTAATACAGTCTTCATAAAGTCAGGAGAGAAAGATGAACTAAACACTACCGCGGTGAAGTTAGTTTGATATTCAGACATTCGGAAGCGGTATCTTAGGGACCGTCGACAAATTTCTGTCCGAATGAAAAGTGATACTTGTTACTCACCTGGCTGCGTGCCCCAGTTATTCTCATTTCTTCTTAAATGTACAAATGACCTGCTTCATTGCATACGGTTATTTATTTATTAATAATTGTTGAATTAATAGATACAATTAATTATATTATGAATTTATTTGCAGTTTTAATCTTTTTAAAATTAAATCATGATTCCTTCACTAGCTTCTGTCATGTGACCCAAAACCAGTACTAAAGTATCACTGGACACCGCCACAAAGTATACCTCATTTTATTGCAAGATATCTAATAATTTACTTATTTATTTTTGCAAATAAATAAACTGTGTGCTGTGTAATCAATAATAGACATTGGTTCATTGTGTACATTTGACACTTCTTCTTTCTCTTCATTTGTTCCATTTTCACATGGGATTTCATTCGCTGCATTCTCCTGTTTGTTTTTTTCCTAAATGCATTGATGTCAACAAAAGAAATATTAATGTAAAAAATAAAAAAAACAGTAATAATAAACGTGGTTCTGCTGTGTTAATGACCATACTGCCATTTGCTGTCAGACTGAATACGTTTAGGAAACATACAATCATATCGTTATTAATAACCCTAGTATATCATGTTATCAAATAACGTAATTCATATATTTAAAATAAGTAAAAAGACTATCAAGTATTTGCAGTGTATACTGATTAGGACCTGGTTGTTGCATATTTTGTCTATTTTACAAATAATGATGAAACACTGTACTAATAACACATTAAAACACAAGATGTAAGAATAGCTTAAGTAATGTGGTTCGGAGGAACAATCATTTATTTTAAATGGCATTAATTTGGAAAAATCCACCACACTAATAAGGGATTCATTGCCTGTTGCTTGATTGTAGACGCTTGATTGCAGTTGTTTTCGCCGAAGGTGGCACAACCAGTTGAAAGGTTTTGGGTCAACTACTTTTTCAAATGGGGAGAATGGATTTGCACCTTAATGAATGAAATTATAATTTAAGAACGCTGTTGTATTTACTCAAGTTATATTTTTTTCATAATATAAGAATGTTTGATCTGAATCATTTAAGTGTGACAAATGTTTCCAAATTATTATTAGATTGTGGTACCCTTGTCTCCACTGCATTAACTCTTATTTTTACACATATATGGAACTGACATGTGTGAAGTCAACCCCCTCACATGATCAGAAAATTACCACTTGTCAGTTTGTTTGCACATGCAAAAAAAAAAAAGTTGAACTACTCATAACTGTTCAAACCCCCAGCACCACCAAGTTGCCACTGTTTGATCCTTGAGTTATTTTTTTTTTTTTTACAAAAATTAAACATCAATGAAGAAATATCTTGCAATAAAATGAGGTGTACTTTGTGGGGATGTCCAGGGATGATATTTTTGTCCTAATCTTGGGTCACATGACCTAGAAGCTATTGAAGAAATAGTGATTTAATTAAAAAGATTATAATAATTGCAAGTGAACTCATGATACATAATACATATCTATTGATTCAACACTTATTAATAAATAAACAAATGCAGTATGAAATGATGCATGTCATATGTGTATTTAAGAAGAAATTAGAATAATTGGAGCACGTACTGTAGCTAGGTGAGTAACAAGTATCACTTTTCATTCGGACAGAAATTTTTCGACGGCCCCTAAAATTCTGCTTCTGAATATCAAACTAACTTCACCGTGGTCTAGATCACTACAGAGCTGAATTAAAGCTTGCTTTCAAACAAACAAAAAAAGGTTCATGAGCTAGCTCAGGCCATAGATGAGTGGAAACATTCTCAGTATCTCATCTTTTGAATTGCATATTAAGAAGCACCCTTATGTTTTGAACTTGTAGACAGAAGTCTTTCTTTTTAATTGTTTTTTTTTTTTTTATTGGAAATTTAAACAAGTTACATGCATACATGGTACACATTTTCCGCCTCCTGCCACCCCAAAAACAAAAAATAACAGCCAATCTGCAGAAAAAGAAATGTATCAATAAATTGCGGATCATCTCGGCGTTCAAATCCATGAACATTCTGGTCATGGCCATGCAGGCTTCCTCTCAGGTATGTACTGTTGTGGCCAAAAGTTTTGAGAATTGCGTAAATATTGGAAATTGGAAAACTTGCTGCTTAAGTTTTTATAATAACAATTTGCATATACTCCAGAATGTTATGAAGAGTGATCAGATGAATTGCATAGTCCTTCTTTGGCATGAAAATTAACTTTCATTTCATTTCATTTCAATTTTATTTATATAGCGCTTTTAACAATTGACATTGTCGCAAAGCAGCTTTACACAATAAAAAGAAGTAAGTTTTTATGCAATGTGTATGAATCAAAATGATAAGATTGTCCCTGATGAGCAAGCCGAGGGCGACGGTGGCAAGGAAAAACTCCCTGAGATGGTAATAGGAAGAAACCTTGAGAGGAACCAGACTCAACAGGGAACCCATCCTCATCTGGGTGATAACGGATAGCAGAGAATGATCAGCATAATAATGTGTACTGGAAGTTCAGTGTAACAGGAGATGTGTTAAAATTTAAAAGGAGTCCAGTTTGTTCCCGGAGGCTCAGGTAGACTGTAGGAGATTCCAGTCCTGAGCTATCGAACAACTGAAGTCACAGGTCCCCAGAGCATCAATCGATGATAGGACAGTCTTCATGGAAACCATCCCCAGCCACAAAGCGCATCCAGGCAGACCACACGGGGCATCCATGTGACGGGATCTCCAACCAGAAGCAGGACTCCAGGACGGGTTAGACGGCTCCAGAGGGCAGAGGGGTCTGGATCACTGGCAACTCAGGAGCGAACATGTATAGCTCGACAGAGAGACAGAGAGAGGGAAAGGAGAGAGGGAGAGAGAGAGAGAGCAGAAAAGGAGAGAACAGAAAATAAGGAGAGATGGCAGTTAGGTATGGTCACAGTCAACATGTATAAGGTGAATGTATATTAGTGCAAAGTGCAAGCAGGGACTCCGACAGGAAGGAAACACAAACATGAGGGCTCCCTGAGATGTAAAGCAACCAATCACCTCACCGTCAACAAACCTGAGTGAACAATGAGAGTGGGGAGGACAGCATCTAAACATACCAGTTCACCAGAATACTCTACGTCCATGAGTCCCCCAGATCTGCTCCTTTACCTAAGGTTAATCATTTACAAAAATGCTTGGCTAAATAAATAAGTTTTTAGCCTAGACTTAAACACTGAGACTGTGTCTGAGTCCCGAACATTAACAGGAAGACTATTCCATAACTTTGGGGCTTTGTAAGAAAAAGCTCTGCCCCCTGCTGTAGTTTTAATAATACGTGGTACTGACAGGCAGCCTGCATCCTTTGATCGAAGTAGGCGTGGCGGATCGTAAGACACTAACAGTTCACTCAAATACTGTGGCGCGAGACCATTTAGTGCTTTAAATGTCAAAAGTAGTATCTTGAAATCGATGCGAAATTTCACAGGGAGCCAATGCAGTGTAGATAAGATAGGGGTGATGTGCTCGTATCTTCTGGTTCTAGTGAGGACTCTCGCTGCTGCATTCTGAACTAACTGAAGCTTGTTTATACACCTAGTTGAACAACCAGACAGTAAGGCGTTACAATAGTCCAACCTAGAGGTGATAAAAGCATGAACTAGTTTTTCTGCATCATTTAGTGACAATATGTTTCTTATCTTGGCAATATTTCTAAGGTGAAAGAAAGCTATCCTGGTGATATTATCTACATGAGCTTCAAACGAAAGGCTGGAATCTATAATCACACCGAGGTCTTTAACTGTTGCACTTGATGGAACAGAAAGGCCATCTAAAGTTACAGTCTGATCAGAAAGCTTACTTCTAGCTACTTGTGGTCCTATGACTAGAACTTCTGTCTTATCAGGATTAAGCAGAAGAAAATTAATTAACATCCAATCTCGTATGTCCTGCACACACTGCTCAATTTTAGCAAACTGGTTTTTCTCATCTGGTTTTGCTGAGACATATAATTGTGTGTCATCAGCATAACAATGAAAACTAATACCATGTTTACGAATTATGTTGCCCAGAGGAAGCATGTAAAGGGAAAAAAGCAGTGGGCCTAAAACTGAGCCCTGTGGAACACCAAACTCCACTTGAGAACATGAGGAATGGTCACCATCTAAATCTACAAACTGATAACGATCAGTCAAATAGGATCTGAGCCACAAGAGGGCAGTTCCCTTAATTCCAACTACCTTTTCTAATCTGTGAAGGAGAATACTATGATCAATGGTGTCAAAAGCTGCACTGAGGTCCAGTAACACAAGTATAGTAACGCAACCCTGATCAGAGGCCCATAGGAGGTCGTTTACTACTTTAACAAGTGCTGTCTCTGTGCTGTGATGAGGCCTAAATCCTGACTGATATAGTTCATTTATGCTATTTCTGTGTAGATGTGAACATAGCTGCTGTGATACTACCTTTTCCAAAATCTTGGAGATAAACGGAAGGTTTGATATCGACCTGTAATTAGAAAGCAGACAGGGGTCAAGGTCAGGTTTCTTGATTAGCGGTTTAATAACGGCTAATTTAAAGGATTTGGGGACATACCCACTACTGAGTGAACAGTTAATTACTTTCAACAGGGGTTCTATTATTGCTGGTACTATCTGCTTGAGAAAATATGTCGGTATAGGATCTAATATACAGGTTGACGATTTTGAAGAAGAGATGAGTGAAATTAGTTCCCTCGCTTCAAGGGGAGTAAAGTGTTCTAAGTTCTGATGTGATGTGGTTAGATCATCTGAATTATTTAAATTGTCTGGTTTCAAAGCCTGAATTTTTTGCCTAATATTTATGATTTTATTATTGAAAAAGTTCAAGAAATCCTCACTACTGCATGATGATGTTGTGGAGATTTCTGCAGTGGTCTTGTTTTTAGTTAATTTAGCTACAGTATTAAATAAAAATCTCGGGTTGTTTTTGTTATTTTCTATTAGAGTGGAGAAATATGTTGATCTAGCATCACTGAGAGCTTTTTTATAGTTCAGGATGCTCTCCTTCCAAGCTATTTTGAATACTATCAATTTAGTTTGGCGCCATTTACGTTCAAATTTGCGAGCGGTTTGTTTTAAAGCACGTGTGTGGTCATTATACCAAGGAGCGAGTTTCTTATCTCTAATCATTTTCCTTTTAACTGGAGCGATATTATCTAAGCTATAGCGAAGTGCTGACTCTAGATATTCATTCGCCTGTTCGAGTTCTGTGAAGTCAGATGGCGATCCAATCAAAGTAGATAATTCTGGAAGATTATTGATAAAGTTCTGTGCGGTATTTGATGTAAATGTACGTTTAAGGTGGAAGCGCGGTGCTGTGCGTACATTATTACTATAACACGCTTTAATCGAGACAAGGTAGTGATCTGAGATAGCTTCAGACTGTGGAATTGTGGTTATATTTCCTATACTTAATCCGAAGGATAATATTAAATCCAAAGTGTGACCTGCTTTATGAGTGGGTCCTACTACACACTGATTTACTCTTACTGAGTCCAGTATGGACAAGAATGCTGTTCTCAGAGGGTCTTCTGGATTCTCAAAATGAATATTAAAGTCTCCAGCAATTAACACTTTATCTACAGAAACAACAAGGTTTGAAAGGAAATCTGCAAATTCGCAGAGAAACTCCGAGTACGGCCCAGGGGGTCTGTAAATGATGATTAGCGGGATTGACTGAGCTGACTTTGTTACTATAGAGAACTTCAAATGCATTAGATTTAAAACTGTGTTTTTGTACGAGAGACAGATTATCATTATAAATAACTGCGACTCCTCCTCCTCTACCAGTTAACCGAGGCTGGTGTATGTAGCTGTATCCAGGAGGACTAGCTTCATTTAGAGCCACATACTCGTCCTGTTTAATCCAGGTTTCTGTTAAGCATAATATATCAAGCTCCTGATCTGTGATAGTTTCATTAACAATAACTGCTTTAGATGCGAGAGGTCTAATATTTAACAGTCCTAGCTTCAGATCAGAGGTGCTGGCTGCGCATTCAGTGTGATCTGAGTTTGTGGTGTCTATGTTAATTAAATTACTAAAACAGACTTTCTGAGTCTTTCTAAATGTATGTTTATGTTTATCTCGGGGAACAGACACAGTCTCAATCTGATGAACCCTGAGTGGCGACTCTATGCAGCTAGCAGACGGTTGGTTTAGCCTGTCTGTCTGCTCCCTGGCCTTGGCTCTGGATTGTCACCGATTAACTAGGCCTCTTCTGAGACTATGTGCTATACTACAAGAAATGAGAGCAGCACCTTCCCGAGTGGGATGGACACCGTCCCTCCCTGACAGGCCAGTTTTGCCCTCAAAGGTCTTCCAGTTGTCTATGAAGCCCACGTTGTTTTCGGAGCACCACCTGGACATCCAGCGGTTCAGCGACCATAACCTGCTGTAAGCTATGTCGCCCCGTCTCATTGGGATGGGACCAGAGCAAACTACTTCTTCGGACATCGCCTTCGCAATTTTAAACACCTCTGTAAAGTTACTCTTACTAACCTCTGTCTGACGAAGGCGTATATCGTTAGCTCCAGCATGTACCACTATCTTAGAGAACCTATGCTGACCTAGAGCCCTAAGATTACCTGCTATGTCCGGTGCTCTAGCTCCCGGGATACACCTGACCACTGCCGCTGGCGCCCCTAAAGGCCTAGCTAATTTCACGTGTCTCAATATAGAGTCTCCTATAACCAGAGCTCTTTCAGGTTTCTCAGCGGGTGCATCACTGAGGAGAGCGAACCTGTTGGACAAGTGAAGCGCAGAAGAGGTGTGCTCCGGTGGGCTAGCCTTAGCGTTAGCTTTGGCTGAACGAGTATGCCGCCGAGTCGTCACCCACTCGCCCCGCTGTGAGGGCTCTACTGCCGGAGTCGGGGGATGATTATCTCCACCTGTGGCACCCAGACTTTCCACTACAGGATTAACGCTGCTCTCGCGCTCTCTAACCCTCTCTAAAGTCTGGATGCGCTCCTCTAATGCTACTATCTTCTCCGTCAGGGTGCTAACTAACACACACCTATCACAAATAAAATTATCACTAATGACGGAGGAAGAATGTCTAAACATCCTGCACTCCACACACTGAGCGAGCTGAATGGTAGACATGATAACGTACCTTTGTGCCGGAGTTGTGATTATTTGGTGATGGATTCGCTTGTTGTTGGTCAGATGATACGCGCGTTCTCCCAAAAAGCGCAAAAAATCGGATAAAGTCCAGTAGTATTAAAGCGTAAAAACGGGAAAAATATATAATTATAAAAAACTAAACAAAATATAATATAAAACGCTGTTTCAAACAGACGAGGGACTTTCGCGGGAACAATACGAAAAACAGGAAGCTACGTCCAAAACAGGAAGCTACGTCCTACGTCCAGTACAACAGCCAACAACTTAATCCCGAAAAAAAAAAAAATTCCACTGCATTTCATTGCTGTCATTAAAGGACCTGCTGAGATCATTTCAGTAATCGTCTTGTTAACTCAGGTGAGAATGTTGACGAGCACAAGGCTGGAGATCATTATGTCAGGCTGATTGGGTTAGAATGGCAGACTTGACATGTTAAAAGGAGGGTGAGGCTTGAAATCATTGTTCTTTCATTGTTAACCATGGTGACCTGCAAAGAAACGCGTGCAGCCATCATTGTGTTGCATAAAAATGGCTTCACAGGCAAAGATATTGTGACTACTAAGATTGCACCTAAATCAACAATTTATAGGATCATCAAGAACTTCAAGGAAAGAGGTTCAATTCTTGTTAAGAAGGCTTCAGGGCGTCCAAGAAAGTCCAGCAAGCGCCAGGATCGTCTCCTAAAGAGGATTCAGCAGATTCATCGGAGTGCCGCCAGTGCAGAGCTGCTCAGGAATGGCAGCAGGCAGGTGTGAGCGCATCTGCACGCACAGTGAGGCCAAGACTTTTGGAAGATGGCCTGGTGTCAAGAAGGGCAGCAAAGAAGCCACTTCTCTCCAAAAAAAAAAAAAAACATCAGGGACAGGGAACATCTCCTGCAAAAAAAAATGGCGAATGGACTGTTGAGGACTGGGGCAAAGTCATATTCTCGGATGAAGCCTCTTTCCGATTGTTTGGTGCATCTGGAAAAAGGTAAGCGCTACCTTAGGACGATCAGTCCTGTGTCATGCCAACAGTAAAGCATCCTGAGACCATTCATGCGTGGGGTTGCTTCTCATCCAAGGGAGTGGGCTCACTCACAATTTTGCCCAAAAACACAGCCATGAATAAAGAATGGTACCAAAACACCATCCACCAGCAACTTCTTCCAACAATCCAACAACAGTTTGGTGAAGAACAATGCATTTTCCAGCACGATGGAGCACCAAAATTTCATCGTTTCACTTTTGCCTAACTAAGTGGCTCGGGGACCAAAACGATGAAATTTTGGGTTCATGGCCTGGAAACTCCCCAGATCTTAATCCCATTGAGAACTTGTGGTCAATCCTCAGGAGGTGGGTGGACAAACAAAAACTCATTAATTCTGACAAACTCCAAGAAGTGATTATGAAAGAATAGGTTGCTATCAGTCAGGATTTGGCCCAGAAGTTGATTGAGAGCAGCCCAGTCGAATTGCAGAGGTCCTGAAAAAGAAGCGCCAACACTGCAAATACTGACTCTTTGCATAAATGTCATGTAAATGTTGATAAAAGCCTTTGAAACGTATGAAGTGCTTGTAATTATATTTCAGTACATCACAGAAACAACTAAAAGATCTAAAAGCAGTTTAGCAGCAAACTTTGTGAAAACTAATATTTGTGTCATTCTCAAAACTTTTGGCCACGACTGTATATATACACACAGGGCTTATCTGCCCTTGTTACTTTAACTTGCCCGTGGCTGTGCTAACTGCTAAGACTGACATCAGAACACTTTAAAAAATATATATGACTTTGTAGTTGGTAAATGAATCATTAAGCATGCTGAGCTCATCACTGAAAACGTCATAACTTGTATTAACTTTGTAGTTTTTTTTTTTTTTTTCCCTTCCTCCCGCTACCCAGTGCAGCCCATAGCCTTTTTGCGGCGAGCGCGTCCATGGCCTAGTCCCAGAGAGCGGTACGGGGCGTGCTCGTATCCTCATTATGGAGTGCGCCCGTAGTCTCATGTCTTATGTTAACAACATTAAAAATGCAGGTGATCTGTTGACCACAAAAGCGTATACCTATTCTGATCTTTAAAAATATCTGAAATACTACAAGTGGTGGTGGTGTTTTTTTTTTCCCCCACACACTGGTATTTTATACTGGTACACACTTGGTGAAGTTGGTACACCAGGCTGCTGGTGATTGTTATAAACGCTTGAAAGTGCACAGGTGCTCAGGAGAAGCTGTTCTGGTACTCTGTGTAATTGTACAAACATGCAGGATTGTGACTTTTGTGTTCTTGCCTGAGAATGTTCTTGATGCTCTGTATACATGTGTAACCAAAGATTTGTGACTTTACAGGTTTCTTTTCTTCTTTTCTTTTCTTCGAATTTATCGCTGTAGATCCTGAAGAATGGTATTGGTAAGTTGTTCAAACTCTCAGGTATAAATAAACCTGAGAACACACTCGGGTGATATTGCTGTTCAAACTGAAAGAAACAAAAAAGGGGATTTTTGATGAACTAAAAACAAAAATGGGCTTTGAGTTTTTTCATACAAAAAAAAATGGTACTGGTGATAAAAGAAAAACAAAAAAATGGTTGCTTTGGTGTTCAAGGAAAAAAGAGGTGCTGTTGATCTAAGCTGGTAAAAGTAACCAGACAAAAAGGTACTAATTGTTTTTATGCTCTTGTACATGCAAGATTTGTGACTTTACAGAATTTTTCCCCCTTCTAATTCATCGCTGGAGACCCTGAAGAACACTGGAGATGGGCACAGGTGAGTGTGTCGCATTGTTATAAGGGGGGATTGTGCACTTTAGACAAACAAAAAAGGGTACAATGGTGTTTAAGGAAAACTGCAAAAGGTACTGGTGATTAAAAAAAAAAAAGGGTACTATGGTGTTCAAAGAAAAGCTGAAAAAGGTACTGGTGATGGAAAAACAATGGAAACTTAAAGGGTGTGTGGTTTAATTTTGCGTAGTTTAGGTCTTCATGTTTTGTCTCTGTGCAGGTCTCGAGGTACATCAGTGCCGTCCTCACCTCTCGTGCACACACCCACTGGTGCAGGGCAACGTTCTGGAGAGTGACGTTTTCATGTCTGCCACCCTGGCGTTCACGTCCATGGACATGCCGGTGTAGACAGGTGTATATGTTTATATATAATGTGTGTATATACTGTATAATGTATGTGTCTGTGTATATATAACGTGGATGTATAATGTGTATGTATATGACATGTGTATATATGTATGTATGTATAGTGTGTGTAATTATAATTCAATATAAATTTGAACAGAAAATACTAGTGGGCTGTTTGGCAGGGTTTTTTTGGGGGGGCATGAATTTCTCAAACTGGCTATGTTGTCATACTGTAAGGTTTAGATGAATTAACAAGAGAGATCGCACATCTCTGCCTAAAATTTATTTCCCCAGGAAAACAGAATAAAAAAAATGTTTAATGATAGCAAATAAATCCGATTTTTTTTTTTGTTGGATTTGATACTTTTTGATTTTGATACGACTGTTCATACAGTAAATAAAAATTTTTCAAATCCAACCATGAAGATGAACCGAGCGGGCGGTAGAGCTCTGATTAGCCTTCAACATCCCGGACCCCGTAAATGTAAATTTTAAATTACATTTTAAAATTGACAAATATTGTAAGTAACCAACATAACACATGTTCGGAAAATAAAATATTTAGACTATGAAAAATAATTCGCCTTCTATTTTAGGTGTGTCAGCCGCGACTGTTGTTTTACAGTACATGAAAATTTACCCTGACAAAGTAACAGCATGTACATCTGTATGAATAAATCAAGATGTGTGTTTCTTAGCCCCACCCCCGTGAAAACGGCAAATTCAATGAAAGGCCACTGAGCTTCTACAGATTCTAAAATGGACGTTGTTAATGGTTTTTAATCCCTGCAATGGAAGAGTCTAAGAATTTATTCACAATAACCGATGTTGTATTGCTTTTAATCACTCTATACACAACCTATGAGTTGTATGTAACAAAAATACAGTAGATTGCATGTTAGAAATGCCACAAATGAAATTAATCTGCTGTTTTAACCACTGCAGAGAAAGTTAGCCGAGTGGTAGTTTTCAGAAATCCTTTCCGAGTTGTGGCTGCGTTGAGCGGGTACATGAGCTCAGAGCGCCTGGGGATTGTCTGGAGCTCAAATCTCCGAAAACGTGTTTTGAAACCAGTGAAAATTGCAGCGCTTCTAGGTAAAACATACCTGTCCATAAATTAAAATTAATATTTAGGCCGATACACGAAATATATTTCACTCAAATATTAGATTCAAACAAGGAAAGAAGACACGTTGAGCTTCAGTTCACTGTGATACAGACAGAAGGTCTAGGGAAGAAACGGACATCTTATTCCGTTTTTTGCTTTTAGTATTCATAGCAAAAGCAACCCAACAGTGTGATTAAAGTACCTGAAATTATCCAGAATTTTGACCCAGCATAAACAACCCAATGATGTGTTTGCAAAAACCCACCATTTTTAGAGTGTACTACTACTACTAATAATAATAATGAATGGAGAAAGTGCAGTCAAAGCCCAGGGATCTGCGTGCTGTTGCGTTGTATTCAGCGAATAGCATTTTTTTTTGTTGTTGTTGCATTTCTGGTGGAATATATCTGCAGTTTTATCGATAAATCTGCTCATATCTGTGCACGTGTTTATTAGCCTTTTGATCAAAATGCGTGTATGCGCAACTTCCTTTCACTTTGCCAAAGGCAGTGTATATTTAAAGCGCATATACACAATAACACAACATTGTTTCAGGCTAACTTATCATACTCTTTTGTATTCTGTATTCTACCTCGTCTTTTTGCACACACGAGCGGGTGCGTAACAATAATAATAATGATAACAATAATAACAAAACTGGCCAATCTCTGCTACAAAAATAAAATAGAGCAGAGGTTCACCAGAGGAAATATGAGGTAGAAATGGCAAAGTGTCAACAGCATGATGGGTAGAGCACAGGGACGAGCCATGAGACAGTGCCCAGGCCTTGTCTATTCGTGTTGCGTCCACCACTGTGGTGGACTTGACACCAACTACACCTTCGCACCACTCTGTCTGGAGTAGAGGAAGGTTGTAATCACTTTTCCAAGCTACACCCATGCAAAGTCCCAAAGGGTCTTAAAGGCTGTATACTGAGGGAGTGTGGTGACCAGATGTAAAGGCTTGAGGTTTTTTTTTTCCGTTGACATTCAGCTTTGCACCCATGGCGCGGAAGGAGACAACCTTTATCCATGTTTTCAGTAAGGAACATGAACAATTTCATACCTGTAGTAAGAGTCTCTTAACAGAGAGTTTCTTACTTATTTACACATAACTGTGTTAAATAACTACTTACTAGACTTCCTTTTAATATTGCATGATATCATTCATATTTGATATTACATGTACAGTATTCGTTGCCTGACCTTGATTTCTTTTTTCTTTTTTATTCTAGTCACTGAGACTTTGTATTACTGCAAAGTAATGCTTGTGGAAAGTTAGAATATCATTGTGTAGCAGATTACAAGAAACCACATGAGTAATTGTAACAGTATGATTTGTTCAGTACATTGGCATGAAATTACGTATCCATTAGGTTATGTGTAAGTCCATTGGGATCTCAAGGAGGGTGGGATCTCACACATCAGATGTGTTTAAAGGAGGAAATACAAGTAGTGACATCAGAACTCATAAACAGATGATGCAAAGAGAGTCCTTTCTTCTTCACTACACTCGCAAACATTGAAGGTAAGCTCTTTGAGAATATTATGTTTACAGAGCATTTAGATTTTGTCTCATCTAATTTGAAACAGTTTTATTGTACATAAGCATCGCCAGCCACATTCACGTTGTAAGCATTTCTGTGGATCATTAAATGTAAGTTTTCATCATGATTTCTTTTATTCAGTATCACTCTTTATGCTAGAGAATGAAAATTCTGTTCCTGGTTCTGGTTTTTGCCTCCATGCTGATGAGCGGTGAGTGCAGACTGAGTTTTTTTGTGAGGACCCACAGCAATGCAATATACAGATTTTTTTTTTTTATTATTATTGTAGCATAAATGTAAAATCATAAATACCAAAATGTCATAGAAGATTAAGTCATTCATACTGACCTTAAATATAAAAGAAAAAAAATCCTCCTGGACTGGTGATGCTGATATTCAGAGAGGAGAAAGCAGATGATGTACAAAAAATAACTTTGGGCTGATTTAATAAATTAATTAAAGTTTTTTTTAATGCTTAGTTTAGAAGTACGTTCATGTTTGCAGAAAGTTTACTGTGGCTTTTGGTTTCCACTCCATACAGGTTCTTCTCTGAAATGCGTCAGGTGTTTCCCACCTGATGCTAATTTGTGTCTGCTCAGCCCTGAAAACTGCAGTGGGAAAAACACCTGTATGTCTTCTCATCTGATTACTCGGCCTGGTGCGTCTCCTTTAATGTTCATCACTGTATTGCAAAGACTATTAAAATTGCACAACAGGACAGTAGATCTCAGAGCAACCTATTATAATGATTCAAATAATTTTAGCATTAAAACAAAAACTTTAATGTAACAATCTACAGTATGTAGTGTGAAACTGAGAGGACAGCAGACTCGGGGTGAGAGTAAACAGTGTGTTTATTTACGTATTTGTTTAATTTAACTTTTTCCCTCTTAGGTATAAAGGCACCTACAATGAAGCAGTGTGTTTCTATGGAAGACTGCCTCAAAATCAAGCAAAATCCTAGATACAAAGTCACATGCTGTCAGACAGACTTCTGTAATTTATTGACCTATTAACTATTCCCATGCTTCTTGTTGGTTTTGGTCGTTGTTTTTACTCATGTATAGAGCAACAATTACAATTAATACAATTATATTCAGTTAACTTTGTCTGAGCCACTTGTAGTCATATTCTGTCCTGAAGACAAGAATTCTTAATAAAGGCTTTTTAGCATTATATCTAAAAAGCCAATTTTCACAAACCCAGTGACGTGATGAAGGTCAGGTGATTGTGGACATGACTGCATTGGCCAATGGGAGCTGTAGTCTAATGCCTCCATGATGCTTTTCTGACAAATCCCCCTGTTCTGTCACAGCTTCTCTGCCTACATTCTGCATTCTGTGCTTTAACCCATTTACCACCAACATCATTAAGTTTGCAGATGACCCAACTGTGTCTGGTTTCATCTCAAAAGGAAATAATATAGACTACAGAGTAAAGTCCAAGGACTGGGAGCTACAAGGAGTATGGAAAAGTATAAATCCTCTTTAAAATAATCACATTTTGTATCGCATTGCAGCCTGAAAAGTAGAAAGATATAGTTTTTGTTTTATGTACCTGCATTTATTCAGTGCATCTTAACAATTAAGTAAAAGATATAACACTAAATACAAGAAATAGAAAACAAATTTTTTTTTGAATATATGTATTAAAATAGATAATAGACGCATAGAATGATTGACCATATTGTCTATTAAGCATAAAATAATTGTGTATTTAAAATTGCTGGTATGAGCCGATCTTATTGCATCTGCAGGTGAGTGAGTATTTTATTAAATAAAACCTGCACCTGATTTTATGCAAGTAGATCAGTAAGAGATTCATAATAATTAATTAACCAAAAATGCATAGGATCTGGGATAAATCTGCTAAACTGAGCCCTATGGGCACAACCACAAAGGGTTGCCCAGAGATTTCCCTTATAGACCCACAACTGTGGGCCCCAGATAGGCTGCCCCATATGGGACCTGAGAGGGATTAGTTGAAGTATGTGCTCCACATTGCCGCACAAGTCAGTGGGGTCTCTCACAGCAGTCGCTGGCCAGTTAGCCAGAATGTGTAAAGAAATCACAGCAAGGCCATACACGAAAAAAATACTGCAGATACTAAGTGCTCAGTAATGTCTGGTAAAACTTACTGCAGCGAGTACTTCGCAAGGCTCCTTTTCTTCCAAGTTCGATTTATATTTGGTGTTGATAATCAACAGATGTGTCTAATTAGAACTCAGATGAGCTTTAATCTGGATGCTGGGAGTTGCAGTCTGTTTCCATTATACTACAAGTCAGCAGACTTCCCTATACATGTATTGAACTGAGAGCTACTTATTTGGCGTGTAATGACTCTACAAATGTGTTTTACTTTTTGCATTAAACAAAAAATATACAGTACAGACCAAAAGTTTGGACACACCTTCTCAAATTCAAAGAGGTTCAATTTGTATTATGGCAAGAAAAAAAGCAGCTAAGTAAAGAAAAACGAGCGGCCATCATTACTTTAAGAAATGAAGGTCAGTCAGTCTGAAAAATTGGGAAAACTTTGAAAGTTTTTTGAAATTATACTCTGAATAATGTCTGGAACGACCCATTTTACTCTGATTTTTAGAGAGAAATGCACAGGACAACCTTTTCTCCATTAACTTGTTCAACACCTGTTTTTCACAGAATAATTCCCCTCTCCAATTGAACTCCACACTGCTATTATTTTGAACACGCCTCATTTCAATTAATGATTTAATTACACAGAATCAGGTGCATGCAAGTCATGACTGTTGGGTCTGTGGGTTTTCTATCACTCCACTACACCTACAAGTAAAATATTTACCATGAAGAAATCACATTTCTCCCAAAAACAAATTGATCTGGTTACTGATGTTGGACTGCTATTATTTTGAACACAACTGTATGTACTGCACATAGACAAAACAAATGTTTCAAACCTTGATAATCAGCTTTTTGTGCCAGGTTTGTTGAAGGTTAAATGTTAATATTTCATTAGAACAGCCATGTTCACTCATACAGACATATGTTGTGGTAGTTGGTATAACCCAATCAAAAAGTGCTTCACACCCATGTTCACACTCGCAAACAGAAGTCACACATAACTTACAGTTTGTTTCCTGTTTATGTGTAGTCATATTCTTCTATACTGTTGTGTCAGTTATGCAAGTGCAGAGTGCAGTGTTTTATTACATTTAACTATTTTAACTATTTAAACATGGAAAAGGTACATGGGTCTCCTCACATACATCATCCCATCTAGGGAGTGAATGGTTAGTCAAACATCTTACAGTGCATTGTAAATATTCAAAAAGCTCTGTACTTTTAGTCATGATGAATATGAGGAAACTGTAAAAATAAATATGTAGTAGCATAATTATCTGTTTGATTTAGCTCACATAAGCACTTCACTGCACTAAGCAGTCCCATTCTTCCACACCAAACAACCCCATTCATGCCTTTATGGATCTTGGTGTGCAGTCCTTTTGGAACAAGAAGGGGCCGTCCCTGTTCCCACAACGTTCAGAGCATGAAATTGTCCAAAATGTCTTGGTATCCTGAAGCATTCAGAGTTAAAAGAGGTAAAACTCAGAGTGTCCTTTCACTGGAAGTAAGGGACTGAGCTCAACTTCTGAAAAACAACTCTACACCAGTTCCAACATGACTGCACCGCTCGCTCACGCGCCATTAGGGCCGGCGTAACACACTCGGAGGACAGCGCTATCCGCTCCTTCTGCTTGCGTGAGCTCACAGACGCCCCTGACTGGCTGTAGAGCCGTGATTAATGTGGGAGCACTAAGTACCTCTCATCCCTCCCCTCTGAGAGAGCTCGGCCAATCAGCTCTCTCTAGACCTCCGGCTGCGAGAGGTTACAGCATCACCCGGGAATCGAACTAGCGATATCCGGATGATAAGGTGAGCACTTTACCCCTGCGCCAATCGGAGGCGGAAACTTTTTAAAACTTTGTAATTTACAAAATAAATATTAGTAGCAAATGCATTGCAATAATAATAATATTAAAAAGAAGAAGGATATAAAAATCAAATGTATACATTTTCACAACAGAAATTGCTCTATAATATTAATAATAACTATTAATCATAATATTATAATTTATATCAATATTAAATGTTGATATAAATGTAACAATACATTTAGTATTAACATTCTTTCTTTTCCTGAAGTGTGAAAAGTGTCTGATAGGTAATGAATGTTCATTGTACAGTAAATCCTGGAAAGTTTTGTAGATTTTATGAATAGCTAAAGACCACTTCACAAGCCAGGTGAGGTTTATTCTTACCTTCACTAGAAATATGAAACTGTGTGGAAACAATGAAATTGCATGTGCATTTTTTTTTGTCAAAAACTGTTTTTATTACTGTTTTTAAGTGGTTCTTGGTTTTTCTGCCATCCAGGATCCAATACTGTTGCATTGGAAATAAAATTCTGACCTAGGGCAAATTCTCTATAAAACGTACATTTTTATGAAATTTTAAAAGCTTCTTAATAGAAGTCAGTGTGACAGAATATTACATCCACTTTTAGCCAAAATATAATGGAGGTACTAAACTAAAGGAAAAGTCTTTTGCTTTGAAAGTATTCCCAGTGAGGGAATAACTTTTTTTTAAAGTGCATTCCTTCATTTCCACTTTACGGTTTGAAACTTCCACAGAGCAACAGGAGAAACGATTCATGCAGTACATACATACATTTACATACAAATATTATCTCACACCAATGTCTAACGACCCAGCAGAAAAAAAAAGTGTAACATAATGGATTGTCTAATAGATTTACTTGGCCAAAATGTGCCAGTTAACTTTTTAACTTTGCATTTTAATTAATTTTTTTTATTTAAAATGTGTAAATGTTTTTAAAACATACAATAATTTTAATTATTAGCAAATATTCAGACTGAAACAACAACCAAAAATGTTTCTCCTTTTTCAAAAAGAGAAGTATTTCATGGTATAAATGTAGGTGAAGAGTCTTTTACTTTTCACAGATGCACTTTTTTAACTTACGACAAGAGGCATCAAACCACTTGTGTGTGTTACCATTAGCATCACCCAGGGCAACACAGTTCTCTCCAGAGGAGTCCTGCACTTTCCAGTTATCAGGCTCATGTGGTCCTTCTGGAGCATCATACCAGAACCTTCATATATGTAAAAAATAATAATAATAATAATAGTAATAATAAAACAATGTATTCATAAACAAAAAAGATTTATAGTGTGTGAGTGAACACAGTTCTTACGTTACATTCGTTTTCTTTAAAGGCTGGTTGTTCACCCAGATCCACTCTCCCTCAGTCTCCAAGTCATTCAAGCCAATCCAGTGTGTTTCTCCAATTTGTGAAGAAACTAAATCCTAATGTATAGAATAACATGTCACATAGCTTATGCCTGTAATTAACACACAAAAAAAACATTGTTATCTGACAAAAATGGTATGAGAACACTCACCTGTTCAGTTTGGCTGGTTATAATCACCAGGTGTCCTCCTTTTCCCACACAGTGATCTCTACTCTGTGTCCAGTTATGTTTAAATGCAGAGAAATAATAACTTTTTAAACCAAGGGTTTTCCATTCTCCCTCACTTTGTCGGCTGTTTTGTTTTGCTTTCATGAAGACATGATGAAGAAAAAAAGCTATATTATTCTCAGGACAATAATGGCGACAGAAAAAAAAAAACTTTAGGATGGTGGCTGTCTGATGTGTGTACAGAGGAAGTTGGGGTGATGCAACTCTTACCATTACATGCAGAGAGAGTTTTCGGAACTTGCTGACAATTCCCCTTCAGCTCTTCATACAGGTTTTGCATCTCTAAGGCAGAATTGAGAAGAATTGTTGATCCAAACAGTTTTAAGTGTAATAATAATAATAACAACAGGAGCAATTACAAAATATACAAACACCTGCCACTGCTGTACTGTACATTATAATGCACCTGTAGACTCTAAAAAATGCTGGGTTGTTTACAATGTAAACACATTGCTGGGTTGTTCATGCTGGGTCAAAATTCTGGGTTATTTCGGGGACTTTAAACACATTGTTGGGTTGGGTAATGCTGGGTCAGATGAGATGTAGTGGGTCATTTACAAATGAACACCTGGTTCGGTTATTTTGACCCAACAACTGGTTTATTCTTTATTTCTCCAAACGGCAGCCTGCAAAATGTTTGAAATATTACTGTTATTGTGTCACAAAGTGTAGTTTTAAGAGTTGTTTAAGCGAGAATGTATGTGTGTACAGCTCAAAACATCAGTCGGTTATTAAAGATAACGACTATTTAAAAAAGTGCCCCAACGAAAAATTACATATGTTTAAGCCGTCATAAACATGTTTAATTTTTTTGGCGGACCTTGTAGAACTTTGTGGAACGTCGGCGGGCAGTCACGGTGGCTAACGGTGCCTAACACCACAACATAAGGTATTCCTTGTATTGTGAATAATGACAGTGTTTATTTTTGATAAAATGCTGTATACATTTAAAAAATAAAAGTTGATTTTTCCAAAAAAGAAAACCAATTAATCTTTGTTTCACTTATATATTTTAAATTGCTGTTTAATTAAGCAAAAGTGCATTTTATCCGATTAATCGATTAAATTTTTGGTAGAATACTCGATTACTAAAATATTCGATAGCTACAGCCCTATTGAGATGCACTACATGGTTTGTGGCCTATCGACAGATATTTGTCCAGCCTATTGCCCATCAAAAAATACTTGATTTTTTATTTATTTTTTAGGAATGTGTCTGCATCACCCTTGCCTTCACCAGCACCTTGCACCAGGACACGCAAGCGACGTTCAGTTTTGAAGCCAGTAAGTACACGTGTGTATGTGATATATAATGATGATGATGATGTACATTAGTTTCTTTTATTGTGTTATCAGCATTCTCATGTTTTTTTTTTTCCCAAATAGTTGTGACAGTGAAAATGATCAGCCACCTGTCTCCAAAAAAAGCAAAGGCAAACAAGCAGGCAAGATGCAGACAAAGTCATAGAAAACGCAGACCGATGACGACCCGGTTCCACAGACTCTGCGATTACTGCCCGCACGGGAACCTGGACCACATCTGGTCTCACAGGAAGTAGCACCAAAACGGAGTACTGACCATGTACCAGATAAAATAGCTGTGCTGACCTCAGACGCCAGAGATGCTGCCACTGCAGGTCGCAGGTTGTGTGTGCATTGCAAAGCATTGCATGGCAAGCGGCAAAAAACACCTTGGAGATGCCAGACATGTAACGTTCCCCTGTGTCTTCAGTTGAACAGTAACTGCTTTCCAGAGTGGCACAGGGATGTGTGACTGTAGACACCATACACCCATTTTATCTTGCACTGCTCCTGTTTGCACCATTTTGCTTTGAATGTCTGTTTCAGTAAAAAAAAAAAAAAAAAATTTCTTAGCGCAGTTTGTTTATTCAGTTTATTTTGCTCTGTTCCCGTTGCAGTTTTACCCTGAATATATGTTTTTGTATCATATACTGCTTTTGTTTGCATCATTTTACCCTGAACGTCTGTTTTTACACATTTTATTAATAAGAAATATGATTTTGTCCTCAAATTATTTTCTTGTCGCACTTCCCCCTGTCACATACCTGACTGAAAGGTGTATTTATGCGGCTCATTATTCGAGGGGATGAGACAAGAGGGACCTGACAGACCTTTTCCATTGTTGGAGGCAATGCTATTGTTGGTGGAGGTTGTTGATGTTTGTTTTAAAGTTTTTTGTTTGTTTTTTTGTCAGTGATGTTAAGCCGTGTCTTCTCACCTGGGAGTTTCTCCAGCATACTGTAGATCAGATTGATGGACACAAATTCAAATTCAAATTTTATTTGTCACATACACAGTCATACACAGTACGATATGCAGTGAAATGCTTATACGACCACTCCGTGACCTTAAATAATTATACACAAGTCCTCATCTGTTATACTTTTGAGGACAACAATTTTTTCACTGTTAAAGTTTTATCATTTTTGTTTTTAATGTCATTTTGAAGGAAATAAAATACTAATCATTAAATAACTGATAGTTAAAATATTAAGAAGGGAAATGTTTGTGTCATGTGTTCATTATAAGATTTGTATTGAAAACTTCTATATAAAGTGTTTAAACATTGTATTAAATGCAAAAAAAAATGCTACTCAAATCAGACTTACAGGGGCCTCTTGTTTTTATTGTTTTACATAGTGTTTGTTACATTTATTTTATATTTAACAAATGGTCACTTTGGGATTATATGGTTTTGTCTGACATTTTTGTCAAAATGAAGTTATTCACATTTTCTTATTCTGTGACTATTTATTCATGTGAAGTTGTGTACGTTTTGGGTTTTTTTTTTTTATAAATGGAATGTGTCAACCCAGCAAGGGTGTTAATTTTACCCACTGATTGGGTCAGATTAACAACCCGGAATTCTGGGTTAAATGGTACAAACCCAGCGCTTGGGTCAAAACAACCCAGTGTGTGTTCTGTCTAACAGTGACCCAGCTTCTGGGTTATGATTGGGTTGTTTTTTAACCCAGCAGTTTTTAGAGTGTAATGAGCATTAAATCAAAACTGAATAAAGCTCAATAAATAAATAAAAAATAACCCATATTATATATTCAGTCACTGCAAGAAAACAGGAAGGTTGTTGAAACCACTTACCTTTGGCTTTGTTTTCTTTTATCATCAGTGTTGCTGTAACATTAGCATACTGCTCACTTAATATCTCATATGACACCATTTTATTGTGATCTGTTGAGCAAGAAAATCCAGTGTTAAAATGACTAACACAGACATCAATAAAAAAATTAAAAAAAAACACCCTTATAATATATTATCTATATAAGTTATAAAATGTTTAATATGATGATTGGAAAAAGAGTCTTTGTAACATTAAGTAAGAGTTCTGCTACGAACTCTTAGGATGGAAGACATTGAATATTTTTGTTTTATTAGTAATATGAAAGTTGCTAAGAGAACTGATATTTTAATTGTATTAACTTCAAGAGAAAAAAGAGGAGCTGAATTTGCACAAATCACAAATTTCCTGGTGTTAATCAACAATGGAAAGACATTGAAGAGGGGAAGGTAAGAAGGAAGAGGGAAACTGGCTCCGTCAGTTGCTTTAATTTAAAAGCATATATACAGTACAGTAGAGCTGTGACAAATTTGTCCTTTTTATGTATCAAATGAGGCATTGTATGATGATTTGTTGAATAATAACAACAAAGTTGCAGATGATAAAGAATACTCACACAAGATCCCCACAACACAAAGTGTTGATAAACTGCCAAGAATTAGGAGGATAATAAGAGCAGATATAAAGATCTTTCCTGTTTTCTTGTTGCTAAGGAACTCAATGTTGTCAGAGATTTCTGGAAGAAAAGGAATAGATTTTTCATATAATGTCTTATAGATAAAGTCCTGATAACTGGATGGATGGATGGATGGATGGATGGTTGGATGGATGGATTATGGGCAATTTGGGAATACCACTTAGCCTAATCTGCATGCCTTTGGACTGTTGGAGGAAACAGGAGAACCCGAAACAACCCACCAAGCACGGGGAGAAGATGTTGCATGCACACAGAGATAGGGATCGAGCCTGGCCAGGAACCCTGGAGGTTCAAGGCGACAGTGCTAACCACTACACCACCATGCCGCCTTCTGGATATTTCTAGTATTCATTAACCTTGACTTTGCTTTTATCATTTGTTTATTTATTATGATCATTTTTTTAAGCAAAAAGTGGCAATAGAATAAGGCAGTTATTAATGGTCTTATATTTGTTGCTTTAAAATCTCACCAATTAAACTATTAGACATGCATACTATGTACAGTAGTAAACTAAATTATGTTAGAGGATTTGTGCTTATATGCATGTGCTTATGATAAAACATGTACAGTACTATTGAAGAACTTTTACAATTTCTCCAAACTGGACATGGCTCCAGGTTACTCATTATACACACGTGGACAAAATTGTTGGTACCCTTCGGTCAATGAAAGAAAAACTCACAATGGTCACATAAACAACTTTAATCTGACAAAAGTAATAATTTAAAAAAATTCTATGAATGTTAACCAATAATAGTCAGACATTGATTTTCAACCATGGTTCAACAGAAATATAAAAAAGATAAATAAACTCATGGAACAGGCCTGGACAAAAATGATGGTACCCCTAGAAAATACTGAAAATAATGTGACCAAAGGGACATGTTAATTCAAGGTGTGTCCACTAATTAGCATCACAGGTGTCTACAATCTTGTAATCAGTCAGTGGGCCTATATATAGGGCTCCAGGTCGTCACTGTGTTGTTTGGTGACATGGTATGTACCACACTCAACATGGACCAGAGGAAGCGAAGGAAAGAGTTGTCTCAGGAGATTCAAAAGAAAATTATAGACAAGCATGTTAAAGGTAAAGGCTATAAGACCATTTCCAAGCAGCTAGATGTTCCTGTGACTACAGTTGCACATATTATTCAGAAATTTAAGATCCATGGGACTGTAGCCAACCTCCCTGGACGTGGCCGCACGAGGAAAATTCATGACAAATCAAAGAGACGGATAATCCGAATGGTAACAAAAGAGCCCAGAAAGACTTCTAAAGAGATCCAAGGTGAACTTCATGCTCAAGGAACATCAGTGTCAGATCGCACCATCCGTCGTTGTTTCAGCCAAAGTGGACTACATGGGAGACGACCAAGGAGGACACCATTGTTGAAAACAAATCATAAAAAAGCCAGACTGGAATATGCCAAACTACATGTTGACAAGCCACAAAGCTTCTGGGAGAATGTCCTATGGACAGATGAGACAAAAATGGAACTTTTTGCCAAGGCACATCAGCTCTATGTTCACAGACGGAAAAATGAAGCATATGAAGAAAAGAACACTGTCCCTACTGTGAAACATGGAGGAGGCTCTGTTATGTTCTGGGGCTGCTTTGCTGCATCTGGCACAGGGTGTCTTGAATCTGTGCAGGGTACAATGAAATCTCAAGACCATCAAGGGATTCTAGAGAGAAATGTGCTGGCCAGTGTCAGAAAGCTGGGTCTCAGTCGCAGGTCATGGGTCTTGCAACAGGACAATGACCCAAAACACACAGCTAAAAACACCCAAGAATGGCTAAGAGGAAAACATTGGACTATTCTAAAGTGGCCTTCTATGAGCCCTGACCTCAATCCTATTGAGCATCTTTGGAAGGAGCTGAAACATGCTGTCTGGAAAAGTCACCTTTCAAACCGGAAACAACTGGAGCAGCTTGCTCATGAGGAGTGGGCCAAAATACCTGCAGAGAGGTGCAGAAGTCTCACTGACAGTTACAAACTATTAAGTTAGGGGTACCATCATTTTTGTCCAGGCCTGTTCCATGAGTTCATTTTTTAAAAATAATTCCGTTGAAGCATGGTTGAAAAGCAATGTCTGACTTTCATTGGTTAACATTCATAGAATTCTTATTTATTATTACTTTTGTCAGATTAAAGTTATTTCTGTGACCATTGTGAGTTTTTCTTTCATTGACCGAAGGGTACCAACAATTTTGTCCACGTGTGTAACTTTTTTGTACAAATAACATTCAAATGAGAATTAAACTTTAACAGGGAATTATTTTCCATCTAAGACACATGCTTTATTGTATAGTGTATTGATACACTATTAGGAGCAGGAATAAATTACAGATTGTCACAACTGGCTAGTGCTGCTCTGAAAGATGCAATCCCTCTCCGTGAGAGCCCCCAAGTGCAGATCGGCCGATTCCAAGCACTGGCCATATAATTGGGGCCTCTTTAGGTTTTACAGCTAAGTCATTCATTGTCATAAGTCATTCAGTTAATGCACCAATTAATGCAATCAATTAAGGAGATACTGTATATTAAACAATATTAAATAGTATTTTTTTTAATCAAATGCAACATTATTGATGAGGTAAATTCCATACAGTGAAATATTCGTCTAGAATTAATTCAGTCGTCTCAGAGCTTCCGTTGTCAGTGCTTTGTAAATGTCAATAAATTTTACATTATGGTAAATCTTTAAGACAAAGAAATATGAGCTTCCCGTTGCTAAATAAAATGACCACGTGCAATGTCTTATTTGCTTCACACTTCAGGAAAAAAAATATATCTGCAGCTATGACTATAGCAATACAATGTAAATAATAACATGAATTACCTTTATCATGGATTTTGCCATATTAAATACATGTAAATGTAAATGGATACAGTTATAGTTAATAAGAATTATGATTTTCTCATCAAAACAAGACATACCTTTATTCTTTGCATGCCAGTCTTGCATATTCTCATAAATATTCTCCTCTGCACTTTGTCCTGTAGTAATTGAAAATTCCTTGTCGTTTACAATGTTCACAATGTCACATTTTCAGTAGTTAATAAAAAAAAAAAACTTATTTAAAAGTATAAAAGTATCAGATGTCTGTTGGTTAATTACCTTTCCCCCCCATTTCCTAACCCGTGTTGCAGAATTGAAAACTGAACTCTGTGAAAACAACATATGTTTCAGTTTGCACCACTACTAATAACCAAAGGGGAAATGGCCTAGTCATCTATGTACCTGTCTGACAAGTGGGTGCCATTTCCACCCACAAACCATTATATGAATAAATATGCATAAACGTTAGCTGTGAGATCAAGTTTTTCTATGAAGCAAAGTGTTCTGTACATTGATCTGATTTTAAGATATTTATCATTAAACCAGCAAAAACTACCTTATATAATACTGTGAAAAATAACGCATTACATCTTTTTTCACATTTTTCACATTGTTGTGTGACTACATAAGGAATGTATATATTTTTTTAACTTACAATAAACATTTTTCCCAGAGTTTCATTCAGTTCTATTACCCTAACACATTTCCCTCTGAAAAATACATTGCTATTTCGGGAATTTATAGAATTCTATACTAATTCTATGCTAAAAACTCGTTATGGTACATCCATAAACAACCTTAACAAATGGAGTCCTTCTTAACTTAAAATCCTCTCCTGTTATACTGAACTTCCAGCCTCCTAACACACCGCATGACTGTAGATCAATTACTGCTATTTTTTTTTTTTTTTTTTAATTCTGTAAAGGGGACAATTACAGAAAATACAGACAGATGATAAGAAGACTGAGGTCTAAGCTCTTATACAGCCACTGAAAGCAAACAGGAAGCTTGAAACCACTTACCTTTGGCTTTGTTTATTCGCATCATCACTGTTGCTGTAACACTAGCATACTGCTCACATATCTCATATGAGACCACTTTACTGTGATCTGTTGAACAAGATTCCATATAAAGATAAATAAGTTAATTAATAATAAATAATGTATATAGGTTTTACATTGTAATGATAGGACATTAGCAAAAGCACCAGCGTCCTTTGAGTCTCACTTGTACAGTCAGTTTTTTCTTAATTTTTTTTTTAGCTTAGTTATACTTTATGTCAGATTCTTGACTCCAGTCTTGCAGACTGTCCTGGCCCACCATATAAAAAATAGGAAGGAACTTAAGAGAAAGAAAAACATGAATTAACTTATAAATGGAAGAAAAGTGCATACAGTAAGTGAAAAGAGTGGCTTATCTCCCATCACAATTGTTCAAGTATAATAAAAAAAAAAAATTGGCAATACAGTTAAGTGATGGTTTACATGGTTATCTTTGGATTACTGATTGGTTGGGCAGGGGATATTATAGGCATATTTAGGCCTTGCAACTTGGCTGACCTTGTCGTCTGACCCCAACTCCTTAATATGCAAGAAAGAAAACATTCACTCTGCTATAAGGGACATGTGACAAACAATTGATTCTTAATAAGCAAATGTGTAACATAGTATGTATAAGACATAATTATATTACATTATGAAATGAACCAAATTCTATTTTAAAACGTTAAAATGTCACAGCCTAAGGGTATATACAGTACTGTAGTAAAACTATTGTTTACATTATTAAAGTAATAAAAAATAATAATAATAAAACTTTAGAAACAATTTCAAGAATTGCAGATTTTGTTGAAGAGACAAACCAAAAGAAGAAAGAAAAGTATAAATAGCAAGCATACAGTCGATGATAAACAATAATAATAAACAATAATAATTGACACGCATGTATCTTCTATAGAAAAAAAGTAATAACCTGCAAAGTAAATTTATTAACTCCTTTTTTTTTTTTAGAATAATCAACATATTACAGTATAAAACTAATAGCTGCAGTATTGATGTTTGCCTTGGCAAGTTGTCCAATATTCACGCACGACATCTGGAAATAATGAATATCATGAATAAACAGAAAATCTGTCTCTGTACACATTTGCTGAGTATTTAAATACAGTAAACATCAGTAGCAGTGTCTCGCATCTGTTTTGCTTGTCACAAACAATTAAAAACAATTTTAAATGTTTTGATCCTGAGCCTAACCCTGCTTATATTAAAACTTTATAGTTACGTGTAATTAATATGAAAGTCTACATCTACACTTTGTGCGAAAACCATATATGACGGTGGGGGGTTATGACAGTCATGTCATGTCAGGCAATAGGACTTCTTATCATACAGTGACAAGCCAGAAGCAATGTAGGCGGAGGAACTTGTCATATAGCTCAACATTTGCTGAGCTGCACTCCCCACACAGATGCAGGAGCTCATTACCCAGAAGACTCAGATTGAGATGAGGATTGAGAGGGAGTCCTCAACAGCCAGCTCGCAACCAAAGTGACGTGAGAAGTAGAGCATTGCTTCCTTTTAGTGATGTTATGCTTGCCGAGAACCATGCTAGCCTTGTTATGCTTCCTCAGATCCTTGTTATGCTTCCTGATAGTCCTCTTAACTATTAGATGTTTCCTGAAAGCCCATTAGCCATGAGATGTTTCCTGATAGCTCTTTCACCCAAGCATGCTAAGAGATTATGCATTTGATTTCCACCCTTCTTTATCAACCCTGAGTTACTCCGTCACCACCTGAGTCTTGCCCAGCCCTATCTCAGCCCCAAAGTGCACCTTTTTCACCTAGCTCAGCAGCTCCCTCTTGTGCCAAGGACATGCTACTGATTCCACCACCAGGATGTGAGTATATTAAACTTACTCATGGGTGCCACCATGGGTTCGAGGTCTTCATTACTGCAATGTGCCCCAACCTCACTGGTGCCATACCGGTGCTACAGTACCACCAGACCTCTGAAAGCCATGCTTAGATTTGGAGGGTCATGTCAGCACAACAATTTGGCTGAAAGCCTAAAAATCAACATCCTACAGTAAGTGTTCACGCCTAGATCAGTCTGCATGCCAAGCCCCATCATTGTGCACATAGCACACCCCTGCTACACAATGGCCAGTTATATTATTTTCATGCATTGACAGAATGTATTGTATAATAAATGTTCTGCAGTACATGCACTGCATGAGTGCACCATCTGGTGGGTTAAACTTATAAAAGCTTATAAAATATAATCATCATCCAGTTTGCAGAAATATTAGCCGAAATGTGTTGATGTACAGACAACATACACACCCATCACAGGCATGTGTGAAAGCATGCATGCAAACACACGCACAATGCAGCAGAATTTACTGCTGCCTTTTTTTAAATTGTAATATTGATCGAAGCAAACTTGTGAAAACATAACACTTATGATAAATCTCCACAAAAGAAGAAGTTGTGCTTTTAGTTTCTCAGTAACATAAAAGGCTGCATTTTGTCTTATTAACCTCAGAATCCGATCCAGGTGCCCTGTTCCTGGACATGTTTTGTGCTTTAGACACCAGTTTTGCATATCCACATGAACATCTTTGCTTTTGCTCTTAATAATTGAATATTATTGTAAAATAATCCTGTTGGATACTTTTCTCTTTTTTTTCTCAACTGTGCTTCACATTTCAGAGAGCTCTATAATACCAGGAAATGTGGTACCCTTCTACCCTACTGTTTATAATCAAGAAGGAAGTGAGATGTTAATCTAACACATTACACTGATATAGCGTTTATAAAGTGCTGAATTTGTTACATCCTGTATGTACGTATGTACAGTATTCCAAGTTGAGAGTTAAGCTCAGTGCATTTTAGCATTATGATCTAATGCTTGGCACATATAGATTTGGAGATCTTATTTGCTCCTAGCATTTGTTAGGCACAAACTGTTTTTATTTTATTTATTTATTTATTTATTTGCCTTCACTGTGCATTCAAATTCTGACACAGGGCAAATCATCTACAACATGTAAGTTTTTATTACATTTTCATTAATTACATCACATAATGGAATTCAGTAAACCAGAAGATTACATTTACTTTTAGGCAACACATAACAGAGACACCTTATTGATAAGTACCATACATAGAGATGGTGCCAAAATTACAGAAAAGATATCTCAGATTTTTTACTTTAAGTATAAAACAAGTGAGGGAATAACTTGCATTCCTCCTGTACTTCCAGAGAAACTTCCACAGGGGAGCAGGAGAAAAGATACATACATTCATGATCGCACGCCACCTTCTAATGATCTAGCAGTAAAAAATGTGATTTAAAAAATGTAATGGATTTGGTAATAAATTTACTTGCCCAAAATGTGCGCAGTTCCATTTTTACCATAGCATTTTAATTTAAACCTGAATGTATAAATGTTTGCAAAACAATCTATAATTTCATTTTTTTTTTTACAATACCAAATATTCATTCAACAAATGTAGGTAAAGTGTTTTGTTTTTTTTTTTACTTTTCACAGATGCACTTTTTTAACTTACGACAAGAAGCATCAAACCACTTGTGTGTGTTACCATTACCATCACCCAAAGCAGCACAGTTCTCTCCAGAGGAGTCCTGCACTTTCCAGTTATCAGGCTCATGTGGTCCTTCTGGAGCATCATACCAGAACCTTCATACACAATATAAGAGAGTTTGTTAAGCAAAGTATTAAAAAAAAATTATAGTGTGTGAGTGAACACAGTTCTTACGTTACACCCGTTTTCTTTAAGGGCTGGTTGTTAATCCACATCCACTCTCCCTCTGTGTCAATGTCATTCAAGCCAATCCAGTGTGTTTCTCCAATTTGTGAAGAAACTAAATCCTAATGTATAGAATATCATGTCATGCATAGCTTATGCTTGCAATTAACACATACAAAAGGTAAATAAATAAAAAAAAAAAAACATAATATGTTGTTATCTGGCAAAACTGGAATGAGAAGCTCTATTACTCTTACTTGTTCAGTTTGGCTGTTTATTATCACCAGGTGTCCTCCTTTCTCCACACAGTAATCTCTACACTGTGCCCAATTCAGTTTAAAAGCAGAGAAGTAATAACTATTTAAACCAAGAGTCTTCCATTCTCCACCACTTTGTTGACTGTTTTGCTGTGCTTTTATGAAGACAGGATGAAGAAAAAAGCAATTATGAAATGAGACTTCCGAAAATATTTATGCACAATTAGCATGCTGTAGTCCTTTTCCCAAACACTGTAGATATAGTGACAAGAAAAAGTATGTGAACCTTTTGGAATTTCATGATTTTCTGCATTAAATTGTCATAAAATGTTATCAGTTATTTAAGATTGACAAATATAATGTGCCTAAAACACTCACTCATCATCTATACCGTTTAATCCTGTATTCAGGGTCATGGGGGGCCTGGAGCCTATCCCAGGAGACTTGGGGCACGAGGCGGGGTACACCTGGACAGGATGCCAATCCATCGCAGGGCACAGACACACACACTCACACCCCCATTCACACACTGTGGACAATTTGGGAACGCCAATTAGCCTAACCTGCATGTCTTTGGACTGTGGGAGGAAACCGGAGAACCCGGAGGAAACCCACCAAGCACGGGGAGAACATGCAAACTGAAACATGATCTGAAAGTCTGGATGGAGCATATGGCTTAAGCAGATCCGAGAGGTAATGCGGGGTAAGGCCATGTAAACATTTAAACGTGACCAAAAGACTAAATACAATGAGACTAAATGCATCCTGTTACAAAGACATAACTATAAGACTTTATTTAAACAATTTTAAACATTTAACTGCGGTGGCCAATTTCGATGAACGTGGCTCTGAGAGTTCCACAACAATGCCAGTCTTTGAGGATGATTTTGGTCTTTTTATAAATGAATGACGAGTAACTTAAAAATGTAAAATTTATGTTGTACATTTATGTCGTTACATGTATGTAGCACCCTGGGCCTGGAGGAACGTTGTTTCGTTTCACTGTGTACTAACTGTATATGGTTGGAATGACAATAAAAGCCTACTTGACTTGACTTGAATCATGTGCATGAACAATGAACTGCCTCAATTCATTGGACAGATTTGGACAACTCAATTGTTGTCAAAAAATATTACAAATATATCAGCTAAACACACTGTTCCACTGAATGCTTATTTATTAAAAAAATATCAGGGAAAAAGTTATTAAAAAGTATAAAACATTATGGCGATTCTGAGCATTTAGGGCAAGATTTTTTCAAAAACTGCTCCACAAAACATTTTGGAATTTTGACAGGTCACCTAGTGTGATTGATTTATTTTTGGACAACAATGTAGGTCTAACGCACAGACAAATAAGATAGTACAGGATACACTCACTCACTCACTCATCATCTATACCGCTTATTCCTGTATTCAGGGTCACGGGGGGCGGAGCCTATCCCAGGAGACTTGGGGCACATGGCAGGGTACACCCTGGACAGGGTGCCAATCCATCGCAGGGCACACACACACACACACACACACACTACGGGCAATTTGGGAATGCCAATTAGCCTAACCTGCATGTCTTTGGACTGTGGGAGGAAACCGGAGAACCCGGAGGAAACCCACCAAGCACGGGGAGAACATGCAAACTCCATGCACACAGAGACGGGAATCGAGCCTGGCCGGGGATCGAACCCGGACCCTGGAGGTGCAAGGCGACAGTGCTGACCACTACACCACCGTGCCTAAAATAAACATTCTGGGGAAAAAAATAAATAAATAAAAATAAAAATAACTTTTTATTGAATATATAAATATATCTTTATTGAATACACTGACTTAATATGAGTTTCAAAATATGCAATGTGATTTTTAATTTTCAAAATTACAATATTACAATATAGCCGAATATCCATCTGTCTATCTCAGTCTGTTTTAACAGCATTTAAAAACTTATGAACTTATCATATGAACGCCATGGCTTTAGAAAGATGGCTTTCTGATTATATACAGGTATGTACAGGGGAATGTGTGTTGTTGTGAGGGCGCAACTCTTACCATTGCAAGCAGAGAGATCGATCTATAACACAGACATACTTAATTCTGCATGCCAGTCTTGCATATTCTCATAATCATGACTTATTCTCCTACTCTCCGTCATCCTATATTTGTAACGCAGTTATTTGATATTCTCTAAGCCAAAAATAAGAAGAATGTTGATGTAAAATGTTTAAGAAAATGCTATTATCTGTTTTACATGTTCACAAAATGTCCATCAATTATATTAAATGATATAGTTATATATAATAGTAATAATAATAATGGCAGGAGCAATTACAAAATATATAAGCATGTAGCATTGCTGACATATACATTATAATTTAGAATTCTTTATAATGTACCTGTAAGAAAGGTGAAATCCAAACTGTATAAATCATAAGCTAAATATATAAATAAATAAAATAACCCACAAGTGTCATATTTAGTCACTGCAAGAAAACAGGAAGCTGTTAAAACCACTTACCATTGGCTTTGTTTCCTTTCATCACCAGTGTTGCTGTAACATTAACATACTGCGCGCTTAGTAATTCATATGAGACCACTTTATTGTAATCTGTTAAACAACAATATCCAGTGTTAAATTGACAATAAACATGAATAAATGATAATGATGACACATTATAGTGTCTATAGAAATGTATAGTTTAATACGATGATTGGAACCAGATTCTCCAGTGTGCTTTGTAACATTTAAGTAAGAGTTCTAGTATGAGAAAGTCCTCAGGATAGAAGAATTGACGAGAAGTTTCCGAGAGAACTGCAGTTTTAACTTTACTAACTTCACGAGAGAGAAAAAGGAGGGGCTGAAGTTAAAATCACAAATTTACTAGTCAACAATGGAAAGACATGGAAGAGGGGGATTTAACACTGACTCTGTAACTTCCACCTTAATCATAACTGAATTATTATTATTATTATTATTATTTATAATAATAATATTAAAAAGCCTATATGAAGATAAAACTGCAACAAATGTTCCCTTTTTATGTAGCAAATGAGACACTGTATGATAATCTGTTGAATAAAAGCAACAAAGATAAAAATGATAATCAACACTCACACAAGATCCCCACAACACAAATTGTTGATAAAGTGCCAAACATTAGGATGACAACAAGAGCAGATATGACGATTCCAGTTTTTTTGTTGTTCAGGAATTCAGTGTTGTCAGACATTTCTGTGAGAAAAAGCATAGTTTTTTTTTTTTCCCTATAGGGGAATTCACTGTCCTGCACAGTTTCAGAGTTCGTCTTATTCCACTACTTTGATTTGTTGAAAACGTCACAACAGAAGCTGAGAAACTCTGCATCGCAGGATCCACTTTTTAATCCACTTTATGTACTTTTTAAATTAATAATTCAAGAATGCTGGCAAAGAACATTATCCAAATCTTACATAAAACCACCACAAGTAAACAAATAAATAAATACATATTACAACAAATAAATTAATATATGTTGTTGTTATTGTTGTTGTTATTATTATTTCTTGATATTTTTAATTAGGTTAATGTTTATGTTTTTTTTTCTTGTATTAAAATCATATTAGATATTATATTAATCAGCTAATTTCACATATTTATTTTATAATAGAATAATATTTTTTTAGCTTGATCTTAGTAAATATATTTACTTATATTTCTTATTTTAAAAGCCCATGAATAGATCTCTTTCAGGGTACCATGTACTAAATATCACTTTAAATTGAGTTTTTTTTTTTTTTTTTAAGTTGCAATTGTCAAATTTGATGGTTTAAAAAGTATTGCGTTCTATAACATTCGATCCTAACCGTGATGCCGGCTGTTAGAAAAAGATTTATATTAATGTGAGTGATCATTTTAATAAGATTTGTAATCATATGTACATTTTATGTACAATTTCTAAACCTACGGCTAATATTAGCTCAATTAAAACCTACATAATCTTTTTGAGAATAATTATGAATTGTTAACTTGGTCTGCAGTTAAGTTAAGTTGAAGTTTGTGCTTCTATTTTCTTGGTAAAATGACAGGCAGCATTTTGTATTTATTTATAAATTAATACTTAATTTATAAATTAAATGATACAATTATAATATTTATTTAAACAAAATACAGAAAAAAAGGAGGAGAGATGATTTATATAATGAAAACAATAACACAAATTATTTTATCTTTTTTTTTCTTCTCACAGATTTCTTCACTAAAACTATTCTTATTCATTAAATAAATTAAAGTTTAAATGATCACATTTATCAAAACAACATACCTGGGTAGGTTCGGTGAAATGGATGCCAGTTCTGCGTATTCACATAGTCATCATCCTGCATTGTCCCGGTCATGTACAATGCCAAATAAATGCCTGATCACATAAAATATTTAACCATTAAAAATATTTATTTAAAAAGGTATAAAAGTTTCAGATAACTAGCTGTGGGGTGATTCCTTTTTATGTTCATTTTCTATCCTAGTCTTCACATTAAGTCTTAAAGTGAACTCTGTGAAACCAGGAAACGTTGCAATTACCCCACTATCTAATATCAGAACGGAAGTGAGGAACTGCTCTAGTGCAGCAGCAATATATTTAGAAGTGCTGCATGTGTTATACAGTATGAATCAATTTTATTTTTTGCATCCTAGAACAGTACTGGAGATTTAAAAAAAAAAAAAAAAAAGAGAAATTTAGAGGCACCAGCTGTCATGGGTCTAGCTGGTGGTAGTTGCTAGACCGGCTGATGTTGCCGTAAGCATAAAGGTAGGCATGAAGGCAGAGGGGTGTGCAAACAGAAAGAGTCCTTTATTTGAAACACAATAAACAAACACAAAAAGGAGCTGACACAGGGAACCAGGAGCTGACACAGGGAACCAGGAGCTGACACAGGGAACCAGGAGCTGACACAGGGAACCAGGAGCTGACACAGGGAACCAGGAGCTGACACAGGGAACCGACAGAACTAGGGATGAGGAAACATGGAGCTGGAGCTAAGTAAGGACACATAGGGGAACTAGAGACAGGACTGGACTGGAGAGACAGGACTAGGGGCACAGAGACTGGAGACAGGAACTACACTGGCTGGGTTAGTGAGGTTAGTAGCTACATGTTGTACTGGGGACACTGGAGGCTGACCTAACCGGGTTAGTGGCTAATGGTGTTAGTACTGACCTAGGGGACCGGAAGACAAAAGGCAGGGCACACATGAGGCTATACTAATGACCAGAACCACTAGCAGTCAATCCCACTAGAGGTTAGCCTACTGGAGGCTAACCCTACTAGGAGCTAACCCTACTAGGAGCTAACCCTACTAGCCATCAAGGCCTACTAGCGGCTAAGCCCTCATGTGGCTACACATACAAGGGAAAGCTTTCAACACAGAACTAAACAAATAAGACTGACAATGGGAAGACAGAACAGTACTTACACTGTACACAGGAGGAGACACAGCCTAACTACACACTGAACAGAGCAGCTCCATGAATCCAGAGACACAAGGAACATCAAGAAAACAACTAGAGCCCTCTGAAAACAAAGGTTACAAAACAAACTTAAAATAACAAAAAGGAATGCCCACATGACTAATACAAACAAACATTCAACCAACAATCAAAACAATTACAAACATTCAACAAACAAAACCCAACAAATCAACAGACCAAACAAACAATCAAACAAATGCTCGACCCAGGTTCCCAGAACAAACTGCTATTTATAGAAGGTTTTAATGAGCCACCTCAGTTCAGGTGAGCCTCATCACCTGACTGAGGTGCCTTCTGGGAAACTGAGCCAACCAACAAGACTACAGAGAGACAGACATGAACAGTGACCTCTAGTGGAGGTTCCTAACACCAGCCTGCATATTTTAGATGACTTTAGAATTGTTTTACAGAGTAGAAAGAAAGAAATATCAGGAAAGACTATGGAATAAGAGATGGCAGTTATAATTCAGGGAACAAACACAGTCTCAATATAGTGAACACTCCGTGTACGTACAGTGTACTCTATGTACGTATAAAAATACCCACTCTGATCTACTTAAAAAATAATAATAATAAGGTAACTTCTTGCATCAAATTATTATGTCATTTAAGCAAGACTATTCTTTATTTATTACTTACATTTCTTTATGTAAAAAAAAATTTTTGCTAGTAAAGTCTACTTACAGTAATTTACCTAGTTAAGTCTATTTAAGTTTGCAAGTAAACCCTACTTAATTTAATAATTTCCCTAGTCACTGTTTTGTGTCCACGCTCTACTTAACTTTAAGAGTAAAAATAAATCAATACTAATAATACATAAAGAAAAAATAACAATTGAAGACCTGAGAAAATGCTCATTATAACACTACCATCAAGAGCATCTGTAGATCTTATCACATACCTTGGAGGACATTTTTGCTCCATATCATCATATTAGTAACTGGATGGAATTCTCATTGAACAAGAAAATATTACAAATACCAACATTACATATAAAAACAGTAGAACTACTTGATCAAGTGCATTGGGAGTGCAGTTTTAAAACAAACTGTAAAACTGTAAAATGTTCAAGAGAAAACTCACTCAAACCCTCTACCTTCCACGGCATCTACAGTATGTGAATTTTACGCATGAAGGGTGATCTTGAGATTATGTACCTTGGAGGATATTTTTTTGTTTGTATCCTCAAGCTCCAAGAAGATCTGCTGAAAAACCTCAAATGTGTATTTCAGTTTCTTAGGGTAGCTCAATTCCAGGGCACAGATGGGACAAGCATGTGCCACATCAGGAATATTAAAGAGCACCTCTGTTCCCTCTATGACTATTCCAGCTTGCTTGTGGTGCCCTCCATCCCTGGCTCTGGTGACCACAAAGATTTTGAGGACAAATGTAGAAAGGGCCTCTTGGATGTCTGCAGCATCGTCATCCTCAAAGGAATAAAAGAAAAAAACCAAAGAATAAAATCTACTTGAATTTTAATACAAATCTTAATATCATCTGTTATTAATTATGACTATATTACTGCAAACATTTATATAATAAATCAAAATGTCATCGTAATAAAACTAACCATATCTTAAAAAAGGTTAAGTAAAATCATTTTTACTTAAGAATTAGCTTTATCTACAACATATATTTATGACTTTTATAAGTTGCTCTGGATAAAGCATCTGCCAAATGCATAAATGTAAATGTATTTTCCTTACAAGTACAGTAGATTTAACCTGTCAGTAAAAACTCCTCTCTCACGTTAAAATAAATGCACACACACACACACACACACATCTATTTAAATATATATTCAGTTCGATTTTATTTGTATAGCGCTTTTAATAATTGACATTGTTGCAAAGCAGCTTTACACAATCAAAAGCATTAAGTTTGTATGAAATGTGAATGTGTATGAATCAAAATGATAAGATTGTCCCTGATGAGCAAGCTGAGGGCGACGGTGGCAAGGAAAAACTCCCTGAGATGGTAATAGGAAGGAACCTTGAGAGGAACCAGACTCAACAGTGAACCCATCCTCATTTAGGTGAAAACAGATAGCTGGGATTGATCTGCATTCATACCGTGTAAGACTGGAAGTTCAGCATAAAACGCGATGTGTTTAAATTAAATGGAGTCCAATTTGTTCCTGGAGGCTCAGGTAGACTGTAGGAGATTCCAGTCCTGAACTATCGAGCAACTGAAGTCACAAGTCCCCAGAGAACAGCTGTCTGCATCAGTCGAGGACAGGACAGTCTTCGTGGTAAAGTGGAACCGACCACACGGGGCATCGATGGAACGAGATCTCCAACCAGAAGCAGGACTCCAGGACAAGTTAGACAGGTCCAGAGGGCAGAGGAGTCTGGATCACTGGCAACCCAGGAGCAACATGTATAGCTTGACAGAGAGACAGGGAGAGGGAAAGGAGAGAGTGAGAGAGAGAGAAGAGAGAGCAGAAGATAAGGAGAGATGGCAGTTAGGTCTGGTCACAGTCAACATGTATAAGGTGAATGTATTTTTAGTGCAAAGTGCAAGCAGGGACTCCGGCAGGACTAACTATAACAGCATAACTAAAAGGGAGAGCCAGAAGGAAACACAGACATGAGGGCTCCCTGAGATGTAAAGCAACCAATCACCTCACCGTCAACAAACCTGAGTGAACAATGAGAGTGGGGAGGACAACATCTAAACATACCAGTTCACCAGAATACTCTACGTCCATGAGTCCCCCAGATCTGCTCCTTTACCTAAGGCTAATTTATTTACAAAAATGCTTGGCTAAATAAATAGGTTTTTAGCCTAGACTTAAACACTGAGACTGTGTCTGAGTCCTGAACATTAATAGCAAGACTATTCCATAACTTTGGGGCTTTGTAAGAAAAAGCTCTGCCCCCTGCTGTAGTTTTAATAATACGTGGTACTGACAGGCAGCCTGCATCCTTTGATCGAAGTAGGCGTGGCGGATCGTAAGACACTAACAGTTCACTCCAATACTGTGGCGCGAGACCATTTAGTGCTTTAAATGTCAAAAGTAGTATCTTAAAATCAATGCGAAATTTCACAGGGAGCCAATGCAGTGTAGATAAGATAGGGGTGATGTGCTCGTATCTTCTGGTTCTAGTGAGGACTCTCGCTGCTGCATTCTGTACTAACTGAAGCTTGTTTATACACCTAGTTGAACAACCAGACAGTAAGGCGTTACAATAGTCCAACCTAGAGGTGATAAAAGCATGAACTAGTTTTTCTGCATCATTTAGTGACAATATGTTTCTTATCTTGGCAATATTTCTAAGGTGAAAGAAAGCTATCCTGGTAATATTATCTACATGAGCTTCAAACGAAAGGCTGGAATCTATAATTACACCGAGGTCTTTAACTGTTGCACTTGATGGAACAGAAAGGCCATCTAAAGTTACAGTCTGATCAGAAAGCTTACTTCTAGCTACTTGTGGTCCTAAGACCAGAACTTCTGTCTTATCAGGATTAAGCAGAAGAAAATTAATTAACATCCAATCTCGTATGTCCTGCACACATTGCTCAATTTTAGCAAACTGGTTTTTCTCATCTGGTTTTGCTGAGACATATAATTGTGTGTCATCAGCATAACAATGAAAACTAATACCATGTTTACGAATTATGTTGCCCAGAGGAAGCATGTAAAGGGAAAAAAGCAGTGGGCCTAAAACTGAGCCCTGTGGAACACCAAACTCCACTTGAGAACATGAGGAATGGTCACCATCTAAATCTACAAACTGATAACGATCAGTCAAGTAGGATCTGAGCCACAAGAGGGCAGTTCCCTTAATTCCTACTACCTTTTCTAATCTGTGAAGGAGAATACTATGATCAATGGTGTCAAAAGCTGCACTGAGGTCCAGTAACACAAGTATAGTGACGCAACCCTGATCAGAGGCCCATAGGAGGTCGTTTACTACTTTAACAAGTGCTGTCTCTGTGCTGTGATGAGGCCTAAATCCTGACTGATACAGTTCATTTATGCTATTTCTGTGTAGATGTGAACATAGCTGCTGTGATACTACCTTTTCCAAAATCTTGGAGATAAACGGAAGGTTTGATATCGGCCTGTAATTAGAAAGCAGACAGGGGTCAAGGTCAGGTTTCTTGATTAGCGGTTTAATAACGGCTAATTTAAAGGATTTGGGGACATACCCACTACTGAGTGAACAGTTAATTACTTTCAACAGGGGTTCTATTATTGCTGGTACTATCTGTTTGAGAAAATGTGTCGGTATAGGATCTAATATACAGGTTGACGATTTTGAAGAAGAGATGAGTGAAATTAGTTCCCTCGCTTCAAGGGGAGTAAAGTGTTCTAAGTTCTGATGTGATGTGGTTAGATCATCTGAATTATTTAAATTGTCTGGTTTCAAAGCCTGAATTTTTTGCCTAATATTTATGATTTTATTATTGAAAAAGTTCATGAAATCCTCACTACTGCATGATGTTGTTGTGGAGATTTCTGCAGTGGTCTTGTTTTTAGTTAATTTAGCTATGATATTAAATAAAAATCTCGGGTTGTTTTTGTTATTTTCTATAAGAGTGGAGAGATACGTTGATCTAGCATCACTGAGAGCTTTTTTATAGTTCAGGATGCTCTCCTTCCAAGCTATTTTGAATACTATCAATTTAGTTTGGCGCCATTTACGTTCGAATTTTCAAGCGGTTTGTTTTAAAGCACGTGTGTGGTCATTATACCAAGGAGCGAGTTTCTTATCTCTAATCATTTTCCTTTTAACTGGAGCGACATTACCTAAGCTATAACGAAGTGCTGACTCTAGATATTCAGTCGCCTGTTCGAGTTCTGTGAAGTCAGATGGCGAACCAATCAAAGTAGATAATTCTGGAAGATTATTGATAAAGCTCTGTGCGGTATTTGATGTAAATGTACGTTTAAGGTGGAAGCGCGGTGCTGTGCATACATTATTACTATAACACGCTTTAATCGAGACAAGGTAGTGATCTGAGATAACTTCAGACTGTGGAATTGTGGTTATATTTCCTATACTTAATCCGAAGGATAATATTAAATCCAAAGTGTGACCTGCTTTATGAGTGGGTCCTACTACACACTGATTTACTCCTACTGAGTCCAGTATGGACAAGAATGCTGTTCTCAGAGGGTCTTCTGGATTCTCAAAATGAATATTAAAGTCTCCAGCAATTAACGCTTTATCTACAGAAATCTACACTTCCTCTCTGTATGCCGACTCGTCATTCTTGCTGATGAGACCCAACACGGTCGTGTCATCGGCTAAATTGATGATATGATTGGAACTGTGTGTCACTATACAATCATGAGTCAGCAGTGTGAACAGCAGGTGACTGAGCACACACCCCTGGGGGGCCCCAGTGCTCAGTGTGGTGGTGCTGGTGGAATAGCTTCCGATCTGCACTGCCTGAGGTCTTTCGGTCAGGAAGTCCAGGATCCAGTTACAGAGGGAGGTGTTCAGGCCCAACAGGCTCAGCTTCCTGATCAGTCATTGGGGGATGATTGTATTGAATCCTGAACTGAAATCTATGTACAGCTTTCTGACGTAAGTGTCCTTCTTGTCCAGGTGTGTCAGTGCCAGGTGGAGTGTGGTGGAGATGGCATCGTCCTTCAAACGGTTTGAACGATACATGAACTGCAGAGGTCCAGTGAGGGAGGCAGCAGGGTCTTAATATGCCTCATGACGAGCCGCTTGAAGCATTTCATGATGATGGGTGTGAGTGCAACAGAGCAATAGTCATTGGGACAGGACACAGTAGACTTCTTCGGCTGCTCAGAGAGATGTTGAAGATGTCAGCATCTGCCAGCTGTTCTGCACATTCTCTGAGCACTCTGTCTGGGATGTTGTCTGGTCCAGCAGCTTTACGAGGGTTGACTCTTCGCAGAGTTTTCCTCACATCAGCCATGGTGAGACACAGAACCTGGTTGTTTGGAGGAGGGATAGTCTTCCTCGCCGTCACGTCGTTCTGTAAGTCGAATCGTGCGTAGAAGCTGTTCAGCGCATTCGGAAGGGAGCCGTCACTGTCACAGGCAGGTGATGATGTCCTGTAGTTGGTGATGGCTTGTATGCCCTGCCACATGCGCCGTGTGTCACCGCTGTCTCTGAAGTGATTGTGGATTCTCTGGGCATGTGCATGCTTCGCCTCTTTGTTGGCCCGGGACATTATGGCCCTTGCTGTTCTTAGGGCCGCTTTGTCCCCCGCTCTGAAGGCAGAGTCTCTGGTCTTCAGAAGTGCACATACCTCCGCAGTAATCCACGGTTTCTGGTTGGGTCGTGAGATGATGTTCTTGGAGACAGTGATGTCATCGGTGCACTTGTTGATGTAGCTGGTCACTGATGGCGTGTACTCCTCCAAGTCCGTGTAGTCGCCGTAAGTTGCAGCCTCCCTAAACATGTTACAGTCAGTGTTCTCGAAACAGTCCTGAAGAGCAGAGATGGCTCCTGCTGGCCTGGTTTTCACCTCCTTCAGAACCGGTTTTGAACGCCTGACGAGTGGTCTGTATGCTGGAATTAGCATAACAGAGATGTGGTCTGAGTAGCCGAGGTTTGGGCGGGGCTCTGCCCGATATGCGCCGGGGATGTTTGTGTAAAAAAGATCCAGCGTGTTTTCGGAGAACATGCCAGAGAAAACGTGAGTTTTGAGATGGGACTTAAACACCCTCAGTGATGTGGCCTCACGAATGGTCAATGGTAGGTCATTCCACAATTTGTGTGCCGCCACAGAGAACGCCCGATCACCCCTGAGCTTGCACTTGGTCTTTGGTACCGTAAGCAAAAGTTTATCTGATGATCTGAAAGTCTGGATGGAGCATATGGCTTAAGCAGATCCGAGAGGTAATGCGGGGTAAGGCCATGTAAACATTTAAACGTGACCAAAAGACTAAATACAACGAGACTAAATGCATCCTATTACAAAGACATAACTATAAGACTTTATTTAAACAATTTTAAACATTTAATTGCAGTGGCCAATTTCGATGAACGTGGCTCTGAGAGTTCCATAACAATGCCAGTCTTTGAGGATGATTTTGGTCTTTTTATAAATGAATCATGTGCATGAACAATGAACTGCCTCAATTCATTGGACAGATTTGGACAACTCAATTGTTGTCAAAAAATATTACAAATATATCAGCTAAACACACTGTACCACTGAATGCTTATTTATTTAAAAAAATATCAGGGAAAAAGTTATTAAAAAGTATTAAACATTATGGCGATTCTGAGCATTTAGGGCAAGATTTTTTCAAAAACTGCTCCACAAAACATTTTGGAATTTTGACAGGTCACCCAGTGTGATTGTTTGATTTATTTTTGGACAACAATGGAGGTCTAACGCACAGACAAATAAGATAGTACAGGATACACTCACTCACTCACTCACTCATCATCTATACCGCTTATTCCTGTATTCAGGGTCACGGGGGGCCTGGAGCCTATCCCAGGAGACTTGGGGCACATGGCAGGGTACACCCTGGACAGGGTGCCAATCCATCGCAGGGCACACACACACACACTCACACACTACGGGTAATTTGGGAATGCCAATTAACCTAACCTGCATGTCTTTGGACTGTGGGAGGAAACCGGAGTGAACATGCAAACTCCATGCACACAGAGACGGGAATCGAGCCTGGCCTGGCCGGACCCTGGCGGTGCAAGGCGACAGTGCTAACCACTACACCACCGTGCCGCCTAGTACAGGATACAGATCGAGATATTCCTTGTGAGTATTGGGTTGCTGAAAATCTGATGTCTTTAAACAATGGCCAAAGTTATCCTTTAAGGACACTGGATGGGTGAGTTTTGTATTGTCACTCATTAAGTGACCCTAATGTTTTTTTTTTACCAATGTAATGACAGTGAATTGATAAAATTAAGAACAATTGAAAATCCATAAATTTACTCTATTTAAGTATCTAATATTTTATGGGAATATGACGCTTCAGGGTGACAAATCACTTCTGCTCAACAGTGTATGCTTCAAGTGAAGAGTCTTGGAGCTTGTGTTCTCTTCAGAAGCATTTATCCCTCCATCTGCTTGTCCGTCCGTCTGTCCATCCATCCGTACCCAAAAGTTTAAAATAAATAAATAAATATTTAGATGCTCCCTGAAATATGGAATGCCCTCAAATCATACATTCAAGAAAAATTTAACAAAGTCAACCAGAAATCCAACCTCTTCAACTCAAATTTTTACACTTATGTTTGGAACATTCGGATCACACGGATCCCAGCAAGATACATCATTTACTTGCAGTGACTGTGAGGCACACATTGTACAAATGGAGTTGACATGATTGGTTCAATATTAGAGTTGATATTATTAGAGAGATAGAAGCACATTACTCTCAGGCATATGAGTGTTTAAGAGTATACAAGTATTCAGGAAAGTATGAAACTAAAAGGAGAAAGAAAACTGAACTTAAATTAAGTCAATTTTGATATGGTTATTAGAAAATTTACTATCGTATAAACATACAGTCCATTCTTCCCACAGGTTGCTGGATTATAGTTTAGTGTTTATTCTCGAAGTAAGCACATTTTATCTTAGCTCCTTAGCATCTGCCAGGCTAACCAGCAAGGGTGCCCTCTGACCTCTGACTCAGACACTCATCCCCCACTATTCAGCCAACTATATGTAATGCTAAACAGAAACCTAGTGCAAACAAGTCTGCACCCAAAACACTTGAATCTTAAACAGGAAGATATGTGTGACTTTCAAAAGGCAAAAGTAGGCCTACCAAGGCAATGAATGGCAGGGCTGTTTTGCATTCATTTAATGTGAGATTCTGCCCACCCAGCACCATAATACATTCTACAAGTGGGTGAATTAAACTCAAAATATTGTTGCTACATAGTTGATAGGACTATGGTGACAGTTCATTAAATTAAATGCAAAAACCAACCAAAAAAGTCAAAAATTATACCATCTTGCAAATAAAATTTTGCCCCACTTTACCCACTACAAATTAAAAGTATACATACCCTCATCCAATGTGAAAATCAAAATATCTGGAAAGAATAAAATGTCACAGTTAGCAACTGACCAATAAAAGAAACCAAATCCATAAAAAATGTATTAATGACATAATATCTCTGGAACAAACAAAAACCACTGCAGATAATTAGCCCATATTAACATATATTCAGACCTAGCTACAATACAGACATAGCACACATTATTAATTATGTTTATCATATATTATTCCATTAACTTTCACATATTTTTCTTCAATAGATCACAGGTTTTTCAGGATTATTCAGGAACTGATAAGTGCCAGGTTAAGGTGGAGTTACTTTATGCATGCATGTGGGGTGTTATGTGCTAAAATGCATAATTAGCTCCATCCCCCCCCCCAGAAATAATCACTATACAAATATAAATATTACATCTATACTATCATCATATTTGGCTCCTAGACATTTCACAGCCTTCGTAAACATTAACAAATTAATTTTTTACTATTTAACTAAAATAACTAAATATGGGTGCTTTTTTAAATAAGTCGCCCTTACAAAAAATGACTGCAGTTTTCAAGTGTCAAAACTGCAGTTTTCTAAATATGCAGTACATATGCAGGAAACACAGTAATTTGGACACGAATTTACTGCATTTTTTCTTAACACTGCAGTAATACTGCAATAACTACTGCAGTAATACTGCAATAACTACTGCAGTAATACTGCAATAACTACTGCAGTAATACTGCAATAATCCTGCAATATAATGCAGTAATACTGCGATACTACAGTTAATATTAAACAGCTACTGCAGTTAAAATAGTAGTTGTACTGCAAATAAAATGTATGGGTATATGCAATTTGAATAAAGCTGAAAAATTACTTACAGTATTTCTATAATCTAAATGTGTGATGTAGTGTAATACAACTACATTACTAAAAAATCAATAAAAGCAACACACTTAAAACATTAAAAACAACCAAAAAACAGACCATGAAAGCACTTTAACACTTAGCAATATTACTGTTCAACAGTGCTGCTGCTAGGAGACACTGCTTTCAATCAGTGTATGACTGGTCAAGTATGTGAATATATTACAAGGCTTGAGGTGTGTAGCTGGAAGCCTGGAGAGGTTTTACGCCCCTTCATTCTTCAACTTTGTTTGAATAAACCGTTTCACCTTCACTTCCTTCACTTTAAAGGCATTCTTGAAAAGCAAACAGCAAGACAAATATTCATTATGAGGTGTGTAAAAAAACACATTTGAATAATTAAAATGAAATCATTCCATACATACTCAACATTACATGTTTTACTGAGAAACGATCTATTTCTGTCATTATGTCCTAAACTATTGATTAATAATGGCTCGAGTTTGCTGTTCTTGATAGCGACCCTGTTAATTAATTAAGATTTCAGAATGTAATGTGAATGTGATGACTCTGGCATTGTTTAGAGATTCAGACTTATAATCACTCTGGTTGATTATATATGGAATGACCAAATATTATTAAAATATTAACTCAATTTACTCACCTCTAACAGCTGCTGTTTTATGGGCTGGGGGGTTATAGGAGGATCCCCTTAGTGCCATGTGCGGAGTTTGAGGCTTTGCGGATTCTATTAACAAAAGACAACAAATAAAGCAAATGCTTATCAAGAAGAAAACTCAGAGAAGTGTTTTGTTGTCCGAATGAGCACCATTGGATTCATAAAAAGAAAGTGGAACATTGGTAGACTGTGGGAGATTTTAGATAATCCTGTAATTTTTTTCAGGTAAAATCCAACCACACCTTTGTTCCACAGAGTGATGTCCACCTCTTGACGTCTTTCTGAAACATGAAGACAAACAAGTTTAAGACTGACTAAGCAAAAATATAAATATAACCCCACACCCCACAAAAAAATCTTATTACGCACCCAGCCAAATCGGAATGATTAAAAAAAGGTCACAAACTTAAAATTTGTTTTTAGTAAAGGAAAATAAAGGGATGAGAAAAAATATGTTTCCTACCAGGAGTGAAGTCTGCCCAGGGTCTAATGCTGACCTCTTGGCCTTCTCCCTCTTCCCCTTTCCCAGAGTCTGCTCTGAGGTGATCAGAGGAACACTGGAGAGGAACACAGTCCTCCTCTCGATCTTCTCTCTCGTGTAAGGGCTGATGGACGACTACAGAAACAAACACAGGACGTTTACAGCCGAATAATTGTTACTCACATTGTGTAGTGTTACACATTAAGAAATCAACTTGCACTTATATGGTCTATAGTTAAACTGAGCTATACATTTACAACTGAATCCAATGCTAGCAGTGGGTTACCTCAGGTTAACCTAGCTAGCATGCTAACAGTATAGCGGTTAACATTAGAAAACACGCACACATTTAGGACAATGCCATTAACACCGCATAGCGATAGAATACAATAACTAGTTAAATAACTTTATATATTGTAAAATAATAAAAGTCACTTAAGGTCCCACTCACCACTTAACTGAATGATGTGACAGGGCCATCACTCAGCTTCGGCCGTGTTCCTCCTCCACAAGACGACACGCCCCCTTTCTAGATTCTTCCAACTCGGCAAGTTTTCTTTCCTGAACTTTGAAATTGTCATCTTGATTTAATTCTGATATGTCGCGCATGTGTACGGTTTTATCAATAATAAAGTCTATAAGATAGTTATAGTACTCCATCCTGTCTGAGTTTCTCAATAACGACATACACAAACCGTTAGTGTCTCTTTCTCGGCGTTTATGAGCTGTCGTTTCGGTCAGCGCGCGCATCTTTAAATGAACGAGAACCGTACTGCGCGTGCGCGCGCTACGGGACTGCATCGCGCGCTCTATAGTTCAAACTTTGTCTGAGGATTAGATGTGATCTTGTAGTCTTATTGGCTGGTCAATACAAATCGTACAGTGGTGCATATTTAAGCACGTCTCAGTTTTACAATGGAAGAGTAAAAGAGGAAGACGTTATTGTTTTCCTTGCACACACGCTATTTGCTTCTACCTGCTCCCAACTGGTTTCTGTTTGCCTGTGCCTGAAAATAAGATGACCCTGGCATTCAGAAGTCAGAATCACAAACTACTGTTGAGACACACATCACTTCACTGAATGAATTTAGTAGGATCCTATATTTATTGAACCAAACTATAAACACAATAATAATAATAATAATAATAATAATAATAATAATAATAGAATAACCTAGTTAAGGACTGCAGGATTCAGTGCAGGATTAACTGTTCAATAACTACAAAGTTACAGAATAATATTTTAATGCAACTACATTCCAACTGCATTTAACTGAAATAGTACTGAATAAATAGTATTTCATTGTACTTTACAAAACTGCAGTATGACTGCAGTTTTTATCCCAGAAGCTGCAGGAGCTGAAGTTATTATTATTTACAATGGACAACGTTACAGAATCATATTTCAACACAACTGCACTGTACTGCACTCCAACTGCACTGTACTTCACAAAAACTGCAGTAAAACTGCAGTTTTCCCCCAGAAACTGCAGTTATTTTTTGTAAGGGCGGTGTTTATTCAATCAATTTGATATATAACATGAATATCTTTATATTTGTAACCCTCTTTATGTGCTCCCAAATGAGTCTGTCTCTGCATTGTGTTCAGTGAATGGGGAAGAAGGGAGGACACCATTTGTGGCTGGATCGACAGCAGGGCAGCTCTCTCTCTTTATTTACTTGATCTTCTCCACATTGGGCTTTCTTCTCATAAGAACAAAACAGCACTGAAGCTAAACAACAAACTCAACAATTTAGAGAAGGGCTCCCCAACACACAATGACTCACACTAGGTAAAACAGCTCTCTCTAGTGTGTGGATGCCAATACTACATCTTCGCTACATATTGTTTATAATAAAGTTTGTAACTCTTGGAAATATTGCCATATTCTATATATAAAGATGACGATTAACATTGTTTTTTTTTCCAATATTTTAGTTTAAAAAATGTATTACATTACAAACATCTGCTAAATTAATGTGCCACAAAGTATATAATTTTTCATAATTTTTATAACTCGTCTCGATGTCTGTTTAATAAACATATACTGTAAATTCATATTGTAATGTAATATTTAATAGAGATTGTGTAGGTGAAATTCGTAGCAGAGGTCATTTTAGCGCATAACACCGGTGTTCGGCTCGGTTTGGTCACTACAATGCCAAAATGCTGTTTAGATTGTTTCTCCATGTCATGGAATTAATGCTGTCTGATCAGAGACAGCAGCTCACTTACTCCGCCCACTCTGTAAAATTTGCGCTTATTTTCAAATCTGATGCTGATAACCTGCCCCCTCTATTTTTTCAAAATTCATCTGTACCGGAGTTAGGCTCTGACTGTCAGGGATAACCCCTAGAGGGCGCCAAAGCGCCCTGTGATTTTGTGTGTAGTTCCTTTTATTTTCACTTCATTTCCCATTAAGCACCTCGGTCAGGTGACGTGGGGCGCTCACCTGAACCGAGTTGCTCATTAGTTTTATTATAAATGGTTTGTTTTAGTTCAGTTTAGCGCCTTGCATCTGTTGAAATAACCTCATTTATGTCTGTGTTTAGTTCGTGGTTCTTCTATACGTGTTTTAGTTTCATTTTCATTTAAAGTATATTTGTTTGTTCATTTCCCTGTTTTTCTTCATAAATAAAAGCATCGTTTCCTTTTAAAACCTGGACCCCTGCGTTTATGCCTCGCACCCCAATTCATGACACTGACGTTGTACATCTGAAGTTGCGTTTTAATTAATTGCTTCACTGTTTACCCACAAATTTAACCGCTATGCTCTTATATTGTAAATTAATAACTATTATAGTAATATATTATATTATATAGAAAACCTCGAATATTACAGGCTGGTTTCATAAAACGTGCTTCTACTTGGATGTCAATTCGTGGCCCAACAACCATTTGACTAACCATTTAATCAACTATTTCACTCAATTTATTCTTTAGCCTGTTTGTCTGCTTCCTGGTCTGGGTTCTGGGTAGTCACTGATTAACTATGTCGGCCTCTTCTGAAACTATGCACTCTACTACAAGAAATGAGAGCAGCACTTTCCCGAGTGGGATGACACCTTGCCGTCCTAACAGGCCAGCTAGCCCTTAAAGAACTTAAAGAAGAAGAATATATTTGCATTTGGCCTCTGTACACCACCACAAAAAAGCAGCTAAGTGAAGAAAAAAACGATTGGCCATCATTACTTTAAGAAATGAAGGTCAGTCAGTCCGAGAAATTGGAAAACGCTACAAAGAAACTGGCTGACATGCGGACCGCCCCAGGAAAGGAAGACCGAGAGTCGCCTCTGCTGCGGAGGATAAGTTCATCCGAGTCACCAGCCTCAGAAATGGCAGGTTAACAGCAGCTCAGATCAGAGAGCAGGTTAATGCCACACAGAGTTCTAGCAGCAGACACATCTCTAGAACAACTGTTAAGAGGAGACTGTGTGAATCAGGCCTTCATGCTAGAATATCTGCTAGGAAACCACTGCTAAGGACAGGCAACAAGCAGAAGAGACGTGTTTGGGCTAAAGAACACAATAAAGAAAACTCTTTGAATGAGAAGGTGTGTCCAGACTTTTGTCTGTAATCGTCTTGTTAACTCAGGTGAGAATGTTGACGAGCACAAGGCTGGAGATCATTATGTCACGCTGATTGAGTTAGAATGGCAGACTTGACATGTTAAAAGGAGGGTGATGCTTGAAATCATTGTTCTTTCATTGTTAACCATGGTGCAGTCGCGACCATGAAATAAAGTCATTTAGTCACAATATTCCGCTGTATTCCTTAATATAATTTATTTACAAAAAAAAAAAAAACCTCTAAACTGTATTCAGTTCATTTGTGTAAGTGTTTGCGGGGCGCCGGACAAACGAGTGTCTAAGTAGACACGTAAATCTTTGAAAAGCATGTGACCTGAGGCTGAGCTCTGATTGGATCTTTTCAAATCATCCTGGGTCGCAGCACTGTGCGGCCTGAACCCTCCCACTTTTGTTCTTAGCGAATCATATTGATTTTTAAATATTTGGGCTCATGTGATTGAACCATTCTCAATTTGTCTTCTTATGGCAAGTGGAGCTGCTGACTGGATGCGATGTGAGTCATGCCTTTATTTTATGCTAGTAGTAATGATCACCGCATAATCACCTGATAAATACCTATTTACAGGCGAAAATTAAAAGTTAAATTTCTTTTGCACCAGCCGCCACTGCCATGGTGACCTGCAAAGAAACGTGTGCAGCCATCATTGCGTTACATAAAAATGACCTCACCGGGCAAGGATATTGTGGCTACTAAGATTTCACCTAAATCAACAATTTAGAGGATCATCATCATCACTGGGATCTTCAAGGAAAGAGGTTCAATTCTTGTTAAGAAGGCTTCTGGCCGTCCAAGAAAGTCCAGCAAGTGCCAGGATTATCTCAGAAAGAGGGTTCAGCTGCGGGATCGGAGTGCCACCAGTGCAGAGCTTGCTCAGGAATGGCAGCAGGCAGGTGTGAGCGCATCTGCATGCACAGTTAGGCCAAAACTTTTGGAAGATGGCCTGGTGTCAAGAAGGGCAGCAAAGAAGCCACTTCTCTCCAAAAAAACATCAGGGACAGATTGATCTTCTGCAAAAAAGTATGGCGAATGGACTGCTGAGGACTGGGGCAAAGTCATATTCTCGGATGAAGCCTCTTTCCGATTGTTTTGGGGCATCTGGAAAAAGGCTTGTCCGGAGAAGAAAAGGTGACGCTACCATCAGTCCTGTGTCATGCCAACAGTAAAGCATCCTGAGACCATTCATGTGTGGGGTTGCTTCTCATCCAAGGGAGTGGGCTCACTCACAATTTTGCCCAAAAACACAGCCTTGAATAAAGAATGGTACCAAAACACCCTCCAACAGCAACTTCCTCCAACAATCCAACAACAGTTTGGTGAAGAACAATGCATTTTCCAGCACGATGGAACACCGAGCCATAAGGCAAAAGTGAGAACTAAGTGGCTCGGGGACCAAAAGGTTGAAATTTTGGGTCCATGGCTTGGAAACTCCCCAGAACTTGGTCAATCCTCAAGAGGTGCATTTGTTAGGAACAAACTGTTTTTATTATTGATTTTTTGCTTCTTTTTTTTTGCCTTCACTGTTGCATTAAAATTCTGACACAGGGCAAATCATCTATAACATGTAAGTTTTTATTACATTTTCATTAATTCCATCACATAATGGAATTCAGTAAAACAGAAGATTACATTTACTTTTAGACAACATATAACAGAGACACCTTATTGATAAGTACCATACATAGAGAGGGGTGCCAAAATTATAGGAAATATCTTTTACATTAAATGTATACCAAGTGAGGGAATAACTTTTTTAAGTGCGGTCCTCCTTCTAATGGTCTAGCAGTAAAAAATGTGTAGAAAAATATCATGGATTCTGTAAATCAATTTACTTGCCAAAAATGTGCGCAGTTCCATTTTTACCATAGCATTTTAATTTAAACCTGAATGTATAAATGTTTGAAAAACAATCTGTAATTTCTTTTTTTTTACAATACCAAATATTCATACAACAACAAATGTAGGTAAAGTGTTTGTTTTTTTTTACTTTTCACAGATGCACTTTTTTAACTTACGACAAGAAGCATCAAACCACTTGTGTGTGTTACCATTACCATCACCCAAAGCAGCACAGTTCTCTCCAGAGGAGTCCTGCACTTTCCAGTTATCAGGCTCATGTGGTCCTTCTGGAGCATCATACCAGAACCTTCATACACAATATAAGAGAGTTTGTTAAGCAAAGTATTAAAAAATATATATATAGTGTGTGAGTGAACACAGTTCATACGTTACACCCGTTTTCTTTAAGCGCTGGTTGTTAATCCACATCCACTCTCCCTCTGTGTCAATGTCATTCAAGCCAATCCAGTGTGTTTCTCCAATTTGTGAAGAAACTAAATCCTAATGTATAGAATATCATGTCATGCATAGCTTATGCTTGTAATTAACAAAAAAATAATAATTAAAAAAATACATAATATGTTGTTATCTGGCAAAACTGGAATGAGAAGCTCTATTACTCTTACTTGTTCAGTTTGGCTGTTTATTATCACCAGGTGTCCTCCTTTCTCCACACAGTAATCTCTACACTGTGCCCAATTCAGTTTAAAAGCAGAGAAGTAATAACTATTTAAACCAAGAGTCTTCCATTCTCCACCACTTTGTTGACTGCTTTGCTGTGCTTTTATGAAGACAGGATGAAGAAAAAAGCAATTATGAAATGAGACTTCCGAAAATATTTATGCACAATTAGCATGGTGTAGTCCTTTACTGTGAACCTTTCAGAATTTCATGATTTTCTGCATTAATTTGTCATAAAATGTTATCTGATCTTTATCTAAGAGCATTGACAAATATAATGGGCCTAAAACAAACATTCTGAAAAAACAAAACCTTCAGATTTTTCATATCTTTATTGAATACACTCATTCAATGAGTTTCAAAAGATGCAATGTGATATATAAATTACAGTTTAGCCACATCCATCCATCCATCCATCCATCCATCCATCTCAGTCTGTTTTAACAGCATTTAAACACTTGTCATATAAACACCATGGCTTTAGGAAGATGGCTTTCTGATGATATAGGTACAGGGGGGATGTGTGTTGTTGTGATGATGCAACTCTTACCATTGCATGCAAAGAGATCTTCCCGAACCTGCTGACAATTCCCCTTCAGCTCTTCATGCAGTTTTTGTGTCTCTAAGGCAAAATTGAGAAGAATTGTTGATGCAAAATGTTTGTTTTAATAATAATAATAATAATAATAATAATAATATTAAAAATAATAATAGCAGGCGCAATCACAAAATATATAAGCATGTAGCATTGCTGACATATACCTTACAATTTATAATTAATTATAATGCACCTGTAAGAAAGGTGAAATCATAAATGAATAAATGACAAGCTAAATATATACATAAATAAAATAAGTTTTTGTTGGAGAATGTCTTTTGTTGTTGGGGGAAACAAGTCTGTCTCTTAAAATCACAACTGACTGTCAGTCCCCAGTAAAAAGTCCCCAGTATTGTTGTAGAATGTAGAAAAGAAAAATCACTAAACAAAAACAAAGAAATTTGCCACTGATCCGAAAATTTTGATAGGTAGTACAGTGGAACATGGGATTGTTTGTAAAGCGGTTTGTGAGTGTCCCGCAAGATGAGCAAAGATTTTTTTATTTTTTTCCATTTTCACTTGTAAAACGAACAAGTCTTGGTTTACGAGTACAACGTATCCTGTATCACGCATGCGATTCTTGTTTTGACGGCGAACATCACGTGAACACAACTGAGCCAACGTCTTTTGTTTCTCTTGTGCTGCGGAAGTGTGGGTGATTGTCTCCACTGCTCGTCTCTTACTGGTATAATCAACATCCGTGCATGCGTGTATTGTTTACTATAACACTGTGACCATGCATGTACGCGTAAAACATATTTTATTTTGTGTTTGTATGTGTTTATTATAATACACGTGTGTGTGCATGTGTAAAGCAAAAGAAAGTCTCATTAGAGGGTAAAGATTCATTTTCTCTCTCTCCATCATGACACTGTGCACTTTCACAAACACAGTTTTACTGTTTAAGACGAGGAGAGGCTAAATCCATGCACACACTCTCTCTCTCTCTCTCTCACAGACACACACACACACACACACACACACACACACACACACACACACACACATCTGCCGTGATTTATTTTTACTTTTTTTTTTAGGTAAAATGCTGGTTAATTTGTTTTGTTTTTACTTTATATTTTGTATTAATTATTTTTATCTTTTTTTGGGGGGCTGTGGAATGAATAATTTGAGTTTTCATTATTTCTTATGGGAATTTTAAACCAAAACAAAAACATATACAATTTGGTTTACGAGTGTTTTGATATACGAGTTTCCGGAATGTAATCCAAGGCTCCACTGTGTTTAAAATGTCATATCTTATATAAGCAGTAGGTGGCAGTAGGTGGCACTCAGCAGTCAATAACATTCAGATTGTGTACCGTGTATTTTTTATGCAAAGACAAAAGACAAGCCTGGGGATTCAGTATTAAGGATTGATTTGTCTCAGAGAATGGGAAAAGATGACTCCAGCTGATGATTTAGGTGACTATGCAGCAATGTGCAGTTAAAAATGCATTAATTAATAAAAAATCCAAAAGAGCACCTTTGGGGTGTGGTGGACTCAAAGATTTCTATCATGAATGTTGTGACAGTGGGCTCAGAGCCAGCACTCTACAAGGCACTATCACTTCTCGCTCAAAAGAGAGACCGTGCACCTTCAGCACCATGGACAACTACGCAGGGGCGGGGCACCGAAAGCCACAGCGGCTGGTCGCTCATGATCATCCACCCTCCCGCAGTCGACGCCTGTCTATAAAAGGCTCTCGGTGAGTAGGATCCAACTGATGTCATTAGTAACGTCTGTTTCCTCTCTCCTCCCCTCACCCTGAAGGAAAACCGACTCACCGGAGATTTCCGCGGAAGGACTGAACATGCAAAGCGACAGCCTCTTTGGCTTTCCTGAGACGCAGCGCGCCACGTCCAAAGGGACCCGACACTTCACCCTCCCGTGGAGGCTGCATCTTGAGTGTGCATGTGTGTGTGATGACATGATTGCACCTAATGAAACTGAAAGTAAAACAAATGAACATAAAGAAGAGTACTGCATACCACCTAACCGTGTCTGCTGTCGTCTGTGTTTTCCTGTGTTACCTGGTCTCGCGACAACTGGTGGAGAATGCGGCCTGGAAACACAGATCCAGAAACACCCTCCCCCCCACCCTCGTTCCCCTGAGAAGTTCCTGGGACAGCTGTATAAGACGAATATCCAACAGCAGATGATGCTGCAGCAGATCGCCCAGGGACTCCAAACAGCAAGAGCTCGTACGTATGCAGAAGCAACGAACAATGGAAACCCCCTTCCCGACCCCCGTAGAGAGGCCCAGCGACTCCTAACAAAGCTCACACCCCACAATGACCTTGAGGCTTTCCTACAAACGTTTGAAGGGACAGCTGAAATCGAGGGATGGGCTCGTAGAGACTGGAGCACGTTTCTCATTCCATTATTAACGGGGGAAGCGCAACGAGCATACTTTGCCTTAGCAGCCGACAAGGTAGAGGATTATGACACGCTGAAATCAGAGATCTTGGCTCGATGCAGGCTATCCAGCAAACAAGCTGCACTAGAGTTCCAGCGCTGGACATACGATCCTCAGGCCCCTCCTCGCGCCTAAGTGGACTGGCCTAATTGGCCGGGATTGAGTTCGCGGAAGCGCGGGGGAAAAAAAGAAATGCACACTGCAAGGAAAACGATGCCAGAGACCGGATTGTCCCCATCCAGCGTGGCTGGCTCAGACAGCGGATGACGTAGAGGATGCAGAGGCAAAAGGTGAGACAAACAACTCTGTTGATCTCACTTTCTCTTTGTCACAGCAGGTGCAGAGAGGAAGTAAGTTTGCACAGCTACAGCAGGAAGACCCCCAGTTAAAACATTGCTGGACACAGATAATGTAGGTAGAAGGGAAAGCCGAGGCGGACGAGCGAAACAAAACGACGACGGGTTTTCTGATAAAAAACGGAAAGGCGAGGTGAGCCATGTGATCTCCTGGTAGTACCAAGAGGGAAAACGGAAGCGGTCATGCACCTGGCTCACGCACCTCTGGGAGGACACCTCGGAACGAGGAATATGGCAGAGAAAATTCATGACCGTTTTCACTGGCCGGGTTTAGAAACGGAAGTCAGGAATTTCTGCCAGCGGTGCCCTGAGTGTCAGAGAACGGCACCGCGGAAACCGGCCCCCGACCCGCTAATACCACTACCTATAATCAACGTGCCCTTCGAACGCATCGGCATGGATCTCATCGGTCCACTACCCAAGTCATCGAAGGGACATGAATACCTGCTGGTGATAGTGGACTATGTGATGCGCTACCCAGAAGCAGTGCCGCTGAGGAAAGCGACATCAAAGAATATCGCAAGAGAATTCATTTTACTGTTCAGTCGCGTAGGCCTACCGAAGGAAATCCTCACGGACCAGGGCACACCGTTCATGTCAAGATTGATGTCAGAGGTCTGCCGGCTGCTGCAGATAAAACAACTCTGCACCTCTGTCTATCACCCACAGATGGACGGCTTGGTGGAGCGGTTTAACCAGACGCTAGAATGCTACGGTGAGTAGTAAATGAAAGCGGGTGAAATTGGGACCAACTGCTCCCGTATGTCCTCTTCGCGATACGAGAGACACCTACGGGGTTTACACCCTTTGAACTGCTCTTTGGATGCAGACCGAGGGATCTACTAGATGTAGCGAAGGAGGCGTGGGAAGAACAGCCATTGCCTCTCCAGTCAGTTGTGGAATATGTAAAAAATCTACAGCAAAAAATCAACCACATCTTACCAATTATGCGTGAACACATGGAGCGAGCACAAGTGGAACAGAGGAAAGCGTACGATCGGCCAGCAAAACCCCGTGAGCTCCAGCCCGGTGATAAAGTGCTGCTGTTACTCCCCAGTGCCAACTGCAAATTCCTAGCCCGTTGGCAGGGTCCATACACCGTCACAAAAGGTCGGACAAACAAACTATCGCCTGCACCAGCCGGGTAAGAGAAAAACTCTATCATATTAATTTATTTACAAAATGGGTTGAACCACTGCCACCTGTCTCAGCGCTCACTGCTTTCCCATCTGCAGGAAAAAGTCGAGAGTTAATAAATTACGGAGAGGAGCTGACCAGCATGAAACGCCAGGAACTGAACAAGCTAATGGATCAGTTCCAAGATATGTTTTCCAGCGAACCAGGTCTAACCCACTTAATGCAACATAACATAAAAACGCGACCCGGGGTGGTCATAAGACAGAGACCGTACCAAGCCATGGAGGCCCACCGTCATGTCATTGAGGCAGAAGTACAAAATATGCTTCGGAATGGCATTATAGAAGAGTCAACGAGCCCTTGGTCCAGCCCCATTGTGACAGTACCAAAGGCCGATGGGACCGTCCGTTTGTGCAATGATTTCCACAGACTCAACCAAGTGTCAGAATTCAACGAATACCCACTGCCATGAGTGGACAATCTAATAGACAGACTGGGAAAAGCCAGGTTTTATCTATGCTGGATCTCACGAAAGGCTACTGGCAGGTGGCCCTAACACCAGAAGCAAAAGAAAAAACAGCCTTTAGCACAGAACAGGGGCACTGGCAGTACCGGTTCCTCCCCTTCGGCCTCCACAGAGCCCCAGCGATGTTTCAGCGCCTTATGGATATCGTACTGCGACAACATCGCCCATACTTGCGGCATACTTGGCCGATGTGGTCATACACTCATGTGACTGGGACGAACATCTTTACCATCTGAGGAAAGTGCTCGAAGAGCTGCGAAACGCAGGACTGACAGCAGACGCAAAGAAGTGCCATTTGGGGCTCATGGAAGCACGCTACCTGGGTTACTGCATCGGGCGCGGCTTACTGAAACCTCAGGAGGGAAAAGTGGAGGCAGTCCAGAACTACCCACGTCCAAAAACAAAGAAACAGGTATGTGTCTTCCTGGGATTAGCCAATTACTATAGGAGATTTGTGCCTAACTTCTCCTCTGTGGCAGCACCCCTCTCTAATTTGCTCAGGAAAGGACAACCAGAGAAAATCCGCTGGACAAAGGAAGAAGAAGCAGCGTTTAACCAGCGGAAGACCCACCTCACCAGCTCCCCTGTCCTCCGGAATCCGGATTTTGAACGCCCCTTCCTGGTACACACCGACGTGTCAGAAACCGGAACACCCCATCATATATGTGAGTAGAAAACTCTCACCCGCAGAACAGAAATACACCACGATCAAACGGGAAGCCCTAGCCATAAGATGGGCAATAGAGGAGCTGAAATATTACCTTACGGGAAGATACTTCACTTTGATCATGGAACACGCTCCTTTGCAGTGGATGGCGGGGGCTAAGGACACAAACGCTCGCATTACACGGTGGTTTCTGTCTTTGCAAGATTTCTCTTTCTCGATTCAGCACAGATCTGGCATGCAGCATGGAAAGGCCGATCCCCTTTCTAGGTGCTACACACTGTTCGCATCATCCAGGACGAGCTCGAAGCGGAGGGGGGGGTGCTGTAACGGTGGGTTCAGAGCCAGCACTCTACAAGGCACTATTACTTCTCGCTCGAAAGAGAGACCGTGCACCTTCAGCACCATGGACAACTAAGCAGGGGCAAGGCACCGAAAGCCACAGCGGCTGGTCGCTCGCTCCATCCTCCCGCAGTCGACGCCTGTCTAAAAAACAAATAAACAAAGAACAGCACTGCATACCACCTAACCGTGTCTGCTGTCGTCTGTGTTCTCCTGTGTTACCTGGTCTCGCGACAAAGTGCAGCTGACAAATCTGTAGTAACTGCATAATATTATTATAACTATATAATAATATAGTTCTGAAGGCAAAAGGGGGTCCAACGCAGTACTAGCATGGTATACATAATGAAGTGGCCGGTAAGGGTATATATATTATTTCATGTTCAGAGGCAGAAGACATACAATACTGTACAGTTCTTGACAGTTATATCACATATTTGCTGAAGCTAAGAAAAAAAATAATTAGATACTCTTACCATTGGCTTTGGATTCAAGCACCATCAGTGTTGCTGTAGCATTTTCATATTTTTCAATCAATATCTCAGTGGAAAGAACTTTATTGTGATCTATTGAAGAAGAACACATTTTTAGAGGGCCATGTACCCCAGGTGTATAAGAAACCAATTGTAATTGTAAGTTTAAGCATTATCACAAGACAGTGGGTGCTGTTGTGCTGAATATTGTGGGACTGACAGTAGTATACAGTGTTGAAAGTAGTTTTAAATTCTTACTGATACTAAGTAGCCAAAAGGTAAGTAGAATAAAGCAGTAAGGAGATAGACAGTCCTGTAAATCATGCGAGTTTTTCTATATATCTCCATTTATTCTGATTAAGAATATCTTATGCATTAACTTCCAGGTTATAGGGTTAAATACCAATTAATAGTAAATTGAAAGTTAGTGCATTAGGGTGTATAGTCGTGGTCAAAAGGATTGAGAATTACATAAATATTGGAAAGTGGAAAAAGTGCTGCTTACGTTTTTATAATATCAATTTGCATATACTCCAGAATGTTATGAAGAGTGATCAGATTAATTGCATAGTCCTTCTTTGTCATGAAAATGAACTTAATCCCGAAAAAAAAACTTTCCACTGCATTTCATCGCTGTCATTAAAGGACCTGCTGAGATCATTTCAGTAATCGTCTTGTTAACTCAGGTGAGAATGTTGACGAGCACAAGGCTGGAGATCATAATGTCAAGCTGATTGGGTTAGAATGGCAGACTTGACATGTTAAAAGGAGGTTGATGCTTGAAATCATTGTTCTTTCATTGTTAACCATGGTGACCTGCAAAGAAACGCGTGCAGCCATCACAAAAATGGCTTCACAGGCAAGGATATTGTGGCTACTAAGATTGCACCTAAATCAACAATTTATAGGATCATCAAGAACTTCAAGGAAAGAGGTTCAATTCTTGTTAAGAAGGTTTCAGGGTGTCCAAGAAAGTCAGAGTGCCACCAGTGCAGAGCTGCTCAGGAATGGCAGCAGGCAGATGTGAGTGCATCTGCATGCACAGTGAGGCCAAGACTTTTGGAAGATGGCCTGGGGTCAAGAAGGGCAGCAAAGAAGTCACTTCTCTCCAAAAAAACATCAGGGACAGATTGATCTTCTGCAAAAAAAAATGGCGAATGGACTGTTGAGGACTGGGGCAAAGTCATATTCTCGGATGAAGCCTCTTTCCAATTGTTTGGGGCATCTGGAAGAAGGCTTGTCCTGCGTCATGCCAACAGTAAAGCATCTTGAGACCATTCATGTGTGGGGTTGCTTCTCATCCAAGGGAGTGAGCTCACTCACAATTTTGCCCAAAAACACAGCCTTGAATAAAGAATGGTACCAAAACACTTCCTCCAACAATCCAAACAGTTTGGTGAAGAACAATGCATTTTCCAGCACGATGGAGCACCGTGCCATAAGGCAAAAGTGAGAACTAAGTGGCTCGGGGACTAAAACATTGAAATTTTGGGTCCATGGCCTGGAAACTCCCCAGATCTTAATCCCATTGAGAACTTGTGGTCAATCCTCAAGAGGTGGGTGGACAAACAAAAACCCATTAATTCTGACAAACTCCAAGAAGTGATTATGAAAGAATGGGTTGCTATCAGTCAGGATTTGGCCCAGAAGTTGATTGAGAGCAGCCCAGTCGAATTGCAGAGGTCCTGAAAAAGAAGCGCCAACACTGCAAATACTGACTCTTTGCATAAATGTCATGTGATTGTCTATAAAAGCCTCTGAAACGTATGAAGTGCTTGTAATTATATTTCAGTACATCACAGAAACAACTGAAACAAAGATCTAAAAGCAGTTTAGCAGCAAACTTTGTGGAAACTAATATTTGTGTCATTCTCAAAACTTTTGGCCAAGACTGTAAAATCCCTCGTTTGAGCTTAGAGAAGGATTTGGGATTCAGGCTTGTGTTAAAATTTGGAACAACTTAAAAGCAATTATTAAGTAGGAAAATGTTGTTTAAGATCACATCAAGTTATTAGATGCATTTTTTTTAGATTTGAATTTGTGTTTTGGCAGGAGTTAGCTCTCTCCTTAGTACTGTGGACCGTATTAATGGCTGACAGTTATTGTATACATGCGGTTAAAACTCTCAGTGCTGTTACCGTCTTTGATTACTATTCCTTGTTCAATTAGATTACTTAGATGGAACTAATTGTCTTACACTTACCAGTCACAAGTTCTGACTCACCTTCTAATTTAATGTTTTTTTTCTTTAGTGATTTATTTTCTATATGCAAAAACAATCCTGACATGTGTAGCAGATACATCTCTATATCAACTGTTCAAGGGAGATTATGGCATATTTTGGACATATTCTTTTCCAGCTGACAGTGTAGAAAGAAATAAAAATCAGAAAGGACCATTAGAAGGTGTTCAAACTTTTGACTGGCACTGTGTGTTTTCAGTCTAATGAACGGAATTACTCTCACTTAAAAATCAATTAAGACATTTTATTTCTATTTGTTGAATGAGAAGAACAATGATTACATGATAAAGAATACTCACACAAGATCGCTACAGCACAGAGTGATGTTAAAGCACCAAGCAATAGGAGAGTGAGAGCAGATATGATGATCTTGTAGTCAAATGAAGTTAAAACTAAATGATAAATACATTTATTAGACACATTTTAGCTCTGTAAAATTGCACAAATTATTTTGATGGTCAAGCACAAACATACCTGGATGCGTTTTGGGCGCTGGAAATTGCTGCTGTGTATTCACATAAACATCGTCCTGCGTTTCTGGCTCTGATCAGGGAAAAGGTTTATTTACAGTGCTTGTTCATGTAAATGTTATCACTTTTCAACCATAGAATATATACATTTAAATATATCCAAACATTACAAAAATCAGGTATTTACCTTTTGGAGATTGACAGTTTTTAGTGTTATCCCTTTTGGAAAGTCCAAAGTTTTTATAAGTGATTTCCATTTTGTAATCCCACTAGTGCAGTTAATTAGTCTTAATCGGTGTTTTAACAGTAAGCACAATTAGTGAGAAATAGCGGTAGCCTAAATTTATATCCTACGCCTAAATACTGCAGTTAAACACAAATTAAATAATGCATTTCTTCAGTATATTAACTGAAATAGAAAATGGCTGGGTTCCTTTCTTAGAGTTAAACTGAAATCACTTGTGAAATTAGGAACTACTGCGTATATCTGCTGATATTTATGTTCACGGAAAGGAAGTAGACGCAGTTTTACTTACGTAAACACATTCTAAGGAAAGAATGAAAAATTGTTGGTTCAGTCCTGTGGGCGAAAATGCCTTGTTGATGCTAGAGGTCAGAGGAGAATGAGCTGACTAATTCAAGCTGATAGAAGAGCAACTTTGACGGAAATAATCACTCGTTACAAGCGAGGTCTGCAGCAAAGCATTTGTGAAGCCACAACACGCACAACCTTGAGGCGGATGGGCTACAACAGCAGAAGACCCCACCGGGTACCACTCATCTCCACTACAAATAGGAAAAAGAGGCTACAATTTGCACGAGCTCACCAAAATTGGACAGTTGAAGACTGGAAAAATGTTGCCTGGTCTGATGAGTCTCGATTTCTGTTGAGACGTTCAAATGGTAGAGTCAGAATTTGGCATAAACAGAATGAGAACATGGATCCATCATGCTTTGTTACCACTGTGCAGGCTGGTGGTGGTGGTGTAATGGTGTGGGGGATCTTTTCTTGGCACACTTTAGGCCCCTTAGTGCCAATTGGGCATCGTTTAAATGCCACGGCCTACCTGAGCATTGTTTCTGACCATGTCCATCCCTTTATGACCACCATGTACCCATCCTCTGATGGCTACTTCCAGCAGGATAATGCACCATGTCACAAAGCTCGATTCATTTCAAACTGGTTTCTTGAACATGATGATGAATTCACTGTACTAAAATGGCCCCCACAGTCACCAGATCTCAACCCAATAGAGCATCTTTGTGATGTGGTGGAACGGGAGCTTCGTGCCCTGGATTTGCATCCCACAAATCTCCATCAACTGCAAGATGCTCTCCTATCAATATGAGCCAACGTTTCTAAAGAATGCTTTCAGCACCTTGTTGAATCAATGCCACGTAGAATTAAGGCAGTCCTGAAGGCAAAAGGGCTCAAACACCGTATTAAAATGGTGTTCGTAATAATTCTTTAGGTGAGTGTAGATCACTGTAAAAATACCTTTTGGGAAATTCCTTCAATGCCCAAGATATTTAGAAACTCTGTTGTGGACAGAAAGAATATTGGCTTTGATATGTAAGAGGGTGCGCCTTACTTGGACTTTTTGACCCTCATTGTCACCGTTATAGTGCTGCCAGTTGGTTTGGTATGCTTTGAAAATATGTTGTTGCAAGAATAATGGCTGAAGAGGGATTTTGACAAGGCCCACTCTCTCAGTGACAGTATGGGCCTTGCCGCCAGACCAGTCATACTTCCATTTTGAATCTGGTTCCTCTCAAGATTTGTACCTCATGTTGTCTCTAAGGCAAAAAACTAAAAAGGTATAGAGATGTGCATGTATGTATTTTTTTTCATATGGATAATCATTTTAATAATCCATTAAAGCATGATCTGTAAGATTACTTTGACTAACAGAGTCAGCATGTTTATTCTGTCCAAGTGTTGGAGTCATGATGCACTTCTTATGCTATCAGACGAAAAAAAAACTTTGATCTCTTTCAAATGCTTGTAAGGTTAGATTAGTATGAAAGTAACCTCTCAGGGAAGTGAACTGTCCTTAGCGGAGACAACTCAGCAATTAATACTGACATTAAATAAAAATGCAGAACTTTCACAAGGAAAAAAAAAAGAAGAACTTTACTAAAAACCATTTTTTTTTTTTTGTGAGGTTATAAATGTTCTATCAAGCTTCTTGCATTTGGCAACAATCTCTTCCCTTTTCTATGTTTTTGAAAACTGCATGTTGTCAATGTTTTGACATATAAAGTCGTTATAAATCATGATCACCATATACACACAGTATGTATGTCTATATGAACAGAAGTATATATTTTAGTTTTTAGTGTGCGCGCTACTTGAGACATTCAACTTATTCTGATAAAAATGATAATGATATAAACTAAAACCTGCAATGCTATATACTAGCTGCTAATTGGAATGGTTTGACACATGTCCAGTGCGTTGCAAAAGTATTCAGACTCCTTGAACCTTTTCTAGATTTTGACATGTTACAACAACAAAAAATTTTTTTATTTACATTTTATGTGATAGAGCAACACAAAGTGGCACATCATTTTAGTAGGATGAGCCTGGCATGCGTTGTTCCCGGACATAAAGGGGCAGAACAAAGAAACCAGTGTCCCAAAACAGCCTAAAAACACAGCTGGAGACAATTGTTAGAGACAGAGGTGGAGGCTAAGGGACACACCAGTTAGAATCCTCCGATCCTGTACTACAGCTCTTCCTCAGCTCACTCACCTTCCACCTCATCTGACTCAGCTCACTAACCCGACTCGTCAGACCATGGTTACTCTCGACATGCCCAAGATAACCCCTGCTATTTCGATCCTCACTTCTCCTTTTTCACCACTGATTTTTTTCTTTTGTTTTTGAACACTTCTCCTGACTTAGCGTTTTTGTTCTGGTCTGCCCTGTTAAAAAACTTTATACCTTCTTAAAGATTGTACTTTTGATCAAAGCAAAATGCAGAATTGTTGTAATGTTTCTCACATTAAGGAGATGAGCATGATGTGTCCGTGTTTATTTCAGTGAATATTTGCAGTTTGCAGATATTTTAAATTCTAAGTTTATATTTAGGTTTTAGATGGTAACTTGTAGAATAATCATTCTTTTTTTTCTTCTTTTTTTCATTTCCTAAACTGTGCTGCTCATTAAAGGGGGTTTTAAAGGGAGCCCTATGATACCAGGAAATGCTGTGGTTTACCTTACTATTTAGAGAAAGGAAGTGAAATGTTAATCAAACATAACGCAATGCAATCGCAGTGTGTTTAGAGGTGCTGGATTTGTAACATGTGAAAATGCAGTATTCAGAGATTAGAGTTAAGCTTCCAGGCAGTGAATTTAGCATTAATGATCTAATAATACAAGCTTATCACAAATAGATTTATAGATCTTTTTCCTCTCTGAAGAACCGTTAAAGCTTTGAGAACTCGTTTGCAGAAAGTTGCTGGGGTTTTGTTGGAATTTATTTATCTAAAGAAATTTAAATAGCCAATTAAATAATAATCTTATATCTGTTTCATAAAAATGGGGCATATTTCCTTTTAAAATGTTTGCTAGGATCATAAAGCTCTGACTATGATGAGATTGAAAAAGAAAACTCACTAGAGTCTGAGGATTAGCAGTTCTCATGTGGAGGCCATATACATACAATTCAGGCCATATATATAACCTACTGTACATAGGTTTTGAATGTTGATCTTGCAATAAATCCTTGAAAGTCAATTGTAGATAAAAAAGTTAAATGTAGCTAATGGTCAGTTTACAAGCACGGTAAGTTTTAGTCTACTCATAACTCACTCATCATCTATACCGCTTAATCCTGTATTCAGGGTCACGGGGGGCCTGGAGCCTATCCCAGGAGACTTAGGGCACATGGCAGGGTACACCCTGGACAGGGTGCCAATCCATCGCAGGGCACAGACACACACACACATACACTCACTCCTTCACACACTATGGGTAATTTGGAAACGCCAATTAACCTAACCTACATGTCTTTGGACTGTGGGAGGAAACCGGAGAACCCGGAGGAAACCCACCAAGCACGGGGAGAACATGCGAACTCCATGCACACAGAGACGGGAATCGAGCCGGGCCGGGGATCAAACCCGGACCCTGGCGGTGCAAGGCGACAGTGCTAACCACTACACCACCGTGCCGCGCTCAACTCAGAACTTTACTGGAAATATGAAAAGTGTACAGTCGTGGCCAAAAGCTTTGAGAGTTACATAAATATTGGAAAAGTTGCTGCTTAAGTTTTTATAATATCAATTTGCATATACCAGAATGTTATGAAGAGTGATCAGATGAATTGCATAGTCTTTCTTTGTCATGAAAATGAACTTAATCCCGTAAAAAAAACTTTCCACTGCATTTCATTGCTGTCATTAAAGGACCTGCTGAGATCTTTTCAGTAATCGTCTTGTTAACTCAGGTGAGAATGTTGACGAGCACAAGGCTGGAGATCATCATGTCAGGCTGATTGGGTTAGAATGGCAGACTTGACATGTTAAAAGGAGGGTGATGCTTGAAATCATTGTTCTTTCATTGGTAACCATGGTGACCTGCAAAGAAACGCGTGCAGCCATCATTGCGTTGCATAAAAATGGCTTCACAGGCAAAGATATTGTGACTACTAAGATTGCACCCAAATCAACAATTTATAGGATCATCAAGAACTTCAAGGAAAGAGGTTCAATTCTTGTTTCAGGGTGTCCAAGAAAGTCCAGCAAGTGCCAGGATCGTCTCCTAAAGAGGATTCAGCTGAGGGATCGGAGTGCCACCAGTGCAGAGCTGCTCAGGAATGGCAGCAGGCAGGTGTGAGCGCATCTGCACGCACAGTGAGGCCAAGACTTTTGGAAGATGGCCTAGTGTCTCCAAAAAAAACATCAGGGACAGATTGATCTTCTGCAAAAAAGTATGGCGAACGGACTGCTGAGGACTGGGGCAAAGTCATATTCTCGGATGAAGCCTCTTTCCGATTGTTTGGGGCATCTGGAAAAAGGCTCGTCCGGAGAAGAAAAGGTGACGTTACCATCAGTCCTGTGTCATGCCAACAGTAAAGCATCCTGAGACCATTCATGTGTGGGGTTGCTTCTCATCCAAGGGAGTGGGCTCACTCACAATTTTGCCCAAAAACACAGCCATGAATAAAGAATGGTACCAAAACCCCCTCCAACAGCAACTTCTTCCAACAATCCAAACAGTTTGGTGAAGAACAATGCATTTTCCAACACGATGGAGCACCATCGTAAGGCAAAAGTGAGAACTAAGTGGCTCGGGGAACAAAACGTTGAAATTTTGGGTCCATGGCCTGGAAACTCCCCAGATCTTAATCCCATTGAGAACTTGTGGTCAATCCTCAAGAGGCGGGTGGACAAACAAAAACCCATTAATTCTGACAAACTCCAAGAAGTGATTATGAAAGAATGGGTTGCTATCAGTCAGGATTTGGGCCAGAAGTTGATTGAGAGCAGCCCAGTCGAATTGCAGAGGTCCTGAAAAAGAAGCGCCAACACTGCAAATACTGACTCTTTGCATAAATGTCATGTAATTGTCGATAAAAGCCTTTGAAACTTATGAAGTGCTTGTAATTATATTTCAGTACATCACAGAAACAACTGAAACAAAGATCTAAAAGTAGTTTAGCAGCAAACTTTGTGGAAACTAATATTTGTGTCATTCTCAAAACGTTTGGCCAAGACTGTAGGGAAATCTAGATCACTGTGGATTTCTTTTTCATCTATCCAGGAAATAATTGATTTCAAAGTGTAGTGTGAAATGCCTGACACAGGGCAGCAACTGCTTTGCTGGATCTACAAGTGATTATCGCTTAAGCAACTACAGTGACATCCATTGTCATTATTAATCAAATATATCAAATATTCAGCAACAATGAAAATGAAATCATAAATATTTTCTGGCAAAACTACAAATGAGAAGTCTGTTACTTTTCACAGATGCAATTGTTCATCTTTTGACAAGAAGCATTAAATCATTTATCTATGCTACCAACTTCTTTCCCCAGAGCAGCACAGTTCTCCTCTATTTTCCAATTATCAGGCTCACGTGGGCCAGCAGGCGCATTAAACCAGAACCTCCATATAGAGGGAGGAAATTTTATCAGATTTTGAAACATTTTCATTTAATACTTATATTAACATATAACATATATGATAAGTTCACCCACATCCACTTTCTCTTAGTCTCCAAATCATTCAGACTAATCCAGTGTGTTTCTTCAGTTTGTAACGATCCAAAATTCCAATGTGAAAAATGACCAAGTAAAAAGCTAGAAATAATGTACAGATATTTAGAATCATTTTTCCCAAGGTGCTACAAAGTAGGCTGGTTTTAAAAAGTTGGGGGAGTGTGGCTCATGTGAACTGGGTGATACGAGGAAATGTGCAGTTACCCCACTTTTAGGAATTAGAAAGGAAGTGAGAGACTGGCCTATAGTGTGATAGCACCACACTGCATTTAGAAGTGCTGTGTTTGTTATATGTGCATGTATTCAGAGTTGTGAGTCAAGCATCCTTATCAGTGATTACAGCATTATCACTTTCTGTGATCTAAAGCTAAGTTCTCTTACTTAGAAACCATGGAGGGGTCTACAATTTTCACCATAGGTGCATTTCCACTGTGAGAGACAGAATCTAAAAAGACAACAATTGTCATGTTGGAAGACCCAGCCACGACCCATCTTTAATGCTCTGACTGGAGGGAAGAAGGTTTTTGCCCAATATGTCACAATACATGGCCCCGTTCATCCTCTCCTTAATACAATGCAGTCCTCCTGTCCCCTGTGCACCCCCAGAAAAACAGCCCCATGCTTCACTGTAGGTGTGATATTACTGGGATGATACTCATCCTTCTTCTTCCTCCAAACATGGTGAATGGAGTACTACTTTGGTCTCATCTGACCACAGGACTTCCATGACACCTCTGGATCATTCATATGGTCCCTTGCAAACTTCAGACGGGCCTGGACATGGGCAGGGGACCCTTTCATGCGATGCAAGATTTTAAACCATGACCACTTAGTGTATTACTGATAGTAGTTTTGGAAACGATGGTCCCAGCTCTCTTCACGGCATTGACCAGCTACTCCCGTGTAGTTCTGGGCTGATTCTTCCCCATTCTTAGCATCATTGATACCCTGTGAGGAGAGATCTTCCGTGGGGCCCCAGTCCGAGGGACTTTGACAGTCATCTTCCATTTTCTGACAATTGCTCCAACAGTTGTTCTTTTTTCACCAAGCTGCTTAGCAATTGCCCCTTTCCAGCTTTGTGAAGGTCTAAAATTTTGTCTCTTGTGTCTTTTGCCAGCTCTTTGGTTTTGCCCATGTTGCTACCTAGACTTTTTGGCTGATTGTGGGGTACACAGGTCTCTTTATGACAGCAAATAGGTGCTACTAATTTTGAATCATGAGCAGAGACTATTTAAAAGCAAAATAACAGGGGTCAGAAATAAAAGCAAAATTTGAGGGTCAGAAATCTGGCTGATAAGCAAGTGATCAAATACTTATTTAACACAGTAATTCACAAATAAATTGTTCAAAAATCATACAATGTGTTTCCCGGATTTTTTTTTTTTTTTTACGATTCTGTCTCTCACAGTGGAAATGTACCCTTGATGAAAATTGTAGACCCCTTCATGATTTCCAAGTAAGAGAGCTTGCAAAATCACAGGGTGATGAAATACTTATTGACTTCACTGTATGTGAACCCTTTCAAACAAACCATATTTGGTCAGTATTTTCTAATTGTGTTGTTAAGGACATCCACATTTAACATGCTTAATGAGGCCCGTACGGTCGGAGGGTTTTTTTTTTCTGAGCATTGAGTCTTGATTTTCTGAGTCTGACCTTGGGGTGAATGTGATGGGGGGGGGGATGGGGTCCACTGCGAGGAAGACTGGCAACTGTCTTAAATGCTTTCACTTGGTATTAGTGTTGCTCATGTTATACCCATTGAACTTCAACACTTGACCTTTTTTTTTTTTTTACTTCATTTGTGTTAAATAATGGCACAACTAAAAAGGTTATATGTTATGGTTCATCTGGTTAGATTTGCCTCATACTAAGACGCCCTATGATCAGAAGATTTTTTTGAAAATATATATATATAGAAAGAGAGAGAGATATAGAGAGAGATATATATATAGATATATAGATAGATATATACATAGATAGATATATACATAGATAGATATATACACATATAGCCTGCTGTAGTGCGATAGCATGCACTGCATTTAGAAGTGCTGGATTTGTTATATGTGCATGTATTCACAGTTGTGAGCATAATATTTAATATAATGATTACAGCATTATGTTTTCGGTGATCTAAAGTCATGTATATATTACTTCTGTGGTTTGGTTGTAAATCATAAAAATCATCTGATCATAGTAGGTTTTGGCAAATACAACCTCAGACAAATAACGATGAATAACCATTTTCATCGTGCTATTACTTATTGAACAAAAATTAAGCCAAATATATATATTTTTTTAAACATGTAGGCAATAATAAGTACGCCATATGATTGAATAGCGTGTAGATCCAACTTTTACAGCAATAATTCTCCTTTTCTTTTTACTTTGGGCATTCACTTAAATGTACTTAAGGTCTTGTGACAGCTTTTCAATTGGGTTGAAAGTCTGGACTTTGACTAGATGTCGAGGTGTAACACTGTCCATAGGACACTGGTCCAGTAAGGCATGTGGTTAGTTCAGATGCAGTTTTGCAAACCAGAATTGTGCTTCAATGTTCTTCTTAGACAGAAGAGGCTTTCTCTTGGCAACCCTTCCAAACAAACTTTACGTTATGTATTTTCCTAAAACTAAGATCCCCTGTGATCAGATTTAAAAAAAAAAAGGATTAAATTAATTAATACAAAAATATATTAAAATATATTATTCATTAATAAAAAAAGAGCGGGTGCAATTGAAAAGACTGTACTTTTATTCCTCAAAGTCTGCCAGGTGTAGTAATAGCAAACAATATTTGTCCATCTCCAGGTTCTGTTTGTTTCCTGTTTTTTTCTTATTTAACAAGATATGGGTATTAGCCAGGAATTCTTATTGATAATTATTTTCAATAACAAAAAGAATTATCAGTAAAATACTGGCCAAACTGCACGATATGCTTTGTGCAATGAAAAACCTGAATAACTACTGTTTGTTTAATATATAATTGCTAGTTGAACATTCAAAGATGCAGAATCTATTTTTTCTCTTTGTCTATTTTTATAATTTTCACCCAGTGACAGTGTAGCAATGATGTTGCAAAAATCTACTCTCAAAATTAGCATATTATTATATTAGGCATGAAAACAATTATCAAAAATGTGATCATGTGTTTCTGTGACCAATTTTTATATTTTGCTCAGATTTGTATAGTTGGTTAAAATTTAAATTTATTTCATTTATTTTTTTTTTTTAGTTGTGCTATAAAAAAAAAATCAATATGTCACTCTATACCTCTATATCCTGAGCCCTAGGTATGTTTATTAAAAGAAGAGAGAAAATTTGAGAAATTTTGATTTTGAGAAACCAAAATCTCTTTTAACAAACAGATTTTGCTTTCTCTAAACTTCTATAACAAAGCAAAGACATTATTTTTTCAAGCCACGTATTTTATTATTTCTTACATTTTCCTTAAATGGTATTCAACCTAAATTGGTGCTCATTTACAGTATAAATGTACACAAGTGGGTTTTAACTGAAAAATTTTACTATGTCCTGCTTCGAGGCTCTTCTTACTGAGGGAAGACCTTTTGAAAGAAAGGTGTTCATCCTTCCAGAAAACCTCATGAGGAGCAGGAGAAAAGATGCATACATGACCTCTAATCATCTAGAATTTAAGACATGCTAAAAATATAAAGATTTTACAGTGTGATAGAAGAGTTTTTAAAAAAAAAATGTTTTAGTAAAAAAAAAATATATTTTTTCTTTTTTGCTTTGTGTTCAAATTTTAAGTGAGATATACACAGTATATTTTACAAACAAGTTACAAGTAAATGGAATGTTTTTTTTTGTTGTTGTTGTTACAATAAAATGTTTTACAATATCAAATAACTCAACAACCCAACTTTACTTTACAAAGCATGCAGTTGAGGAGAAAAGTTTTTTTTACTTTTCACATATGTATTTTTTTATCTTACGACAAGAAGCATCAAACCACCTATGTATGTTACCATTTTCATCCCCCAGAGCAGCACAGTTCTCTCCAGAAGGGTCCTGCGCTATCCAGTTATCAGGCTCATGCGGTCCTTCTGGTGCACTATACCAGAACCTTCAGAAATAATATTACAAAAATAATAAAAATCACTTTGTTGAACAGCCTATATAAATAAAGATTGGTATATTGTATATTATAAACAAAGATTTACATTGTTGGACATTGAAATGAGTTCAAAGACTGTGTTCTTACGTTACACCCGTCTCGTTTAACGGCTGTTTGTTCACCCACTTCCACTTTCCCTCAGTCTCCAAGTCATTTAAGCCAATCCAGTGTGTTTTTCCAATTTGTGAAGACAGAAAATCCTTATGCAGAAATGTATTTTACCAACTTAGCAATTCAATTTCATCTGGAAAAATTGGAATGAGAAGCCCCACTACACTCACCTGTTCGGTTTGGCTGGTTATAATCACCAGGTGTCCTCCTTTCTCCATGCAGTGATCTCTACTCTGTGCCCAGTTCAGTTTCTCAGTGGACAAGTAGTAACACTTTAACCCAAGAGACTTCCATCCTTCTCCACAAAGTGTACAGTTTTGCTGAGTTGGTTCTTTCAGGAACATTTGATTTAAAAAAATTAAATAAATTAATTGTAAAAAAAATATATATAAATTATAAAAGGAGACTTTTGAAAATAGTGCGTGTGAGTGAGACAGAAAACTTACTTTGGTGGTGTATCAAGGCAGAAAGAAAAGAAAAAAAAAAAAAAAAACCTTTCTCCAAAGAAATTTATGTCCTCACCTACACATGCCCATAGACATTATACATTATACAGTATGTCTACATACTGTAAATACAGATATAAAGTTCCCCAGATTTCATTGAGCAACTTGAGATGCATCACACAAACAAGTCCGAACCACAGATGTTGTGCTTGATCGGTCTAAGCTCAGAACTGTGTAGGTTCACCATGTGCCACCAGGGCAACTCTGGCCTATCGAGGTATGACTCCACAAGACCTTTGGGAGATGTGCTGTGATTTCGGGCACCGGGACGTTGGCAGCAGATCCTTTGGGTGCTGAGCGACGTCCATGGATCGGACTTGATCGTCTTGTCCCAGGTCCCAAATTGGCAGTCTTGGGCTCTTTGCCTGCTGGGCGCCATGTGCGGTAGGCTGTGGTGCGCTGCACTGATGCAATGTATATAATTTGTCTAGAATTGTTTATATAATTTTATTGTCTCCTTAGTCTATTTTTATTTTGTACATGCAAACTTTATGTGCACAATGGAGTTTGTTGCATTGCATTTCACGACTGTTGTACTTGTATGTGACAAATAAAATGACTGAATCTTGGTATTTTTGTGCCTTTCTATTGTGGCCAGTACTGGCTTTTTAGGTGACTCAGTAGCTCTTAAGCTACTTAGCTTTGACTTCTAAGCTTTTAATGTCTCATCTGATATCAAGTTTGATTTTAACTAATTGTTCACTAAACAAATGCAAAAATACCTTTTGTGTGACCTTTATATCAATTTCACTAGAAGGGAAATGCCTTACCATTACACGCTGTGATCCGTTCATGAACTTGCTCATACTTGACCTTCAGCATCTCGTAAAGATGTTTCGTCTCTAAAACAGAATGAACATGTTTCTGATGCAAAAAAGATTTTTGATGATTAGACTGAATAAATAAACAAATAAATAAACAAACAAACAAACAAACCCATGTAGGTGAAGATGAGCCAATGATGCTTCACCCTTAGTTCATTATACAGCCTTTCTGTCTCTAATACAAAAGAGAAGAAGTTCTGATGCAATATGATATCATGATCAAATTAAAAAAGTTAGGGAGTAAGGGTTACTATTACCATTGCAAGAGATGAGCTCCTGATGCTTCATGTTATGCATTTCATACATACTCTCCATTTCTGATAACAAGGGGAAAGTTTAATCTTCCATTAAAATGTTCTTTTAAGCTTTTCATGGCTTATCTGAAATCAAGTCTGATTTTAACTATTTGTTCACTATACAAATGCAAAAAAAAAAAACCTTTATATCAATCACTCTGAATTTCCTGCTGAAATGTATTAAACTGTCTTTCCTCATGTAACCACTAGGTGACACCCTACACACAGTTATTTAATGATTAAAAACTAAGGGAGCACATTGGATTAGGTTAAAACTTCTCTACCAGCTTCAGCTGCAAAAACAACAACAGGTTTCACCATTTTGTGGTTTATCTAGAAATAATGTTTATGAAATCAGGGGGATCGTGTACAAATGTCCTGTCTACTTTGTCCAGAGGTAAGTATCTATCATAGTATTCATGTCCATAGAGGTGACAACATAAATTAGACAATAGAAACAGTTTCTCTCAGCATATTACATTATACAGTCTTGTGCAAAAGTCTGGGCACCCCTTGATAAATAATAAATTTGTGATTTTTCTTTTTTTTTTTTATTGAAAAGATGTTAACACGGTCTCTCTTAGAAACAGAAAAAATGCACAATATTTTTACCAAATATTAGTGCATAGTTACTTATTATGTCATAAATTGAACAAATATTTTAAAAAATTAAAACATTATTGTGGCACTGTGCAAAAGTCTGGGCACCCTACATAATCACTACTTAGTAACACCTCCTCTAGCAGATAGCAAATTTTCAATGATGTTTAAATCAGGGGACTGTGATGTCTGTTCCAAAACCTTCAGCTTGTGTCTCTTGAGGTTTTCCATAGTGGATTTTGAGGTTTGTTTAGGAACATTGTGCTGTTGTGGAAGCCATCCTCTTTTAAGCTTCAGCTTTTTTACACATGGTGTGATGTTTGCTTCCAGAATTAGCTGGTATTTAGTGGAATCCGTTCTTTCCTCCACCCATGCAATGTTTCCTGTGCCACTGGCTGCAATACAACCCCAGAGCATGATAGATCCACCCCCATGCTTAATAGTTGGCAAGGTGTTCTTTTCATGAAATGCTGCTCCTTTTTTTTCTCCAAACATGCCTTTGCTGATTGTGGCCAAAGAGTTCCATTTTAACGTCATCAGTCCACGCATCGGTTTTCTGTAGATGTTCTGTTGAATACTTCTGACGTTGGACTTTATGATGATGTAAGGTTTTCTTCTGCTGACTTTTTCATAAAGGTCTTGTGGAACGGTGCACCACCACTCCTGAGTCTGCTAAATCTACCTGCAGGTTTTTTGCAGGTTTTGATTGAGCTTTCTGACCAGCATACGAGCAGTTCTCTCCAAAAGCGAGGTCTTCCAGATCTCATCTTGACCTCCACGGTTCCTCTGAACCTCCATCTCTTAATTACATTTCTCCTTGTGGAAACCGCAAGCTGACAACGCTTTGCTATCTTCTTGTAGTCTTCTCCTGCATTGTGGGCAGTCTAACGAGCTGATTAAAGTCTGAAATCTTGTTAAAAAAAGTATCTGAGACTCTGGAACTCTTAGGGTGACCAAACTTTTGTACAGTGCCATAATTATGTTTTTTATTTTGTTTAATTTATTAAGAAGTATTGTATCAATGTTTCCATTTCCAAGAGAGACTGTGTTAACATCTTAAAAAATAAAAAAAAATAAAAAAATCACCAAAATTTATTTATCAAGGGGGGCCTAAACTTTTGCATAAGACTGTAGGTAAGTTATGTAAATTATGACATGAACAGTCGGTGCATTTGGCCAGAGGTTTTAATCTCTACCTATAGAACAAGTGCAAGCTGCTAAAGCAAACAGGAAAAGGTTTTAACATTCTTACCCTTTACTCGATGGTCTAGCATCATTAGTGGAGAGGTAGCATTCTCATGCTTCTCACTTAAATTCTCAGTCGAAGCAACTTTATTGTGATCTGATGGATAAAAAACACCACGTCATGCATAAACATTTTTATTGGCCCAGTTACTTTAAAGTGCTTAGACAATCTATTGTAATTGTATGTTGTTAGTCTGAATGGGTGGCACAGAGCTTTCTTCTCACTTAAAAAAATAAATAAATAAATGAACATATTCTTGTGATTTGTTGAATGAGAACAGGATAAGGAATACTTACACAAAATGCCCACAGCACAGAGTGACATTAAAGTGCCAAGCAGTAGGAGACAGAGAGCAAATATGATGATCTTGTAATCAAATGGAGACGAGGCTGAACGATAAACGTATAGATTTATAAGTAATCTGTTTATTTAAGCATATTTACTGTAGCTAAGCTGAAGTAGCATAACCAGTATAAAGATGAAACAAAGCAAACACATACAGTATGATACCTGTGCATGTTTCAGGTGTTTGACACTGCTGCTGTGTAGTCACTTTAACATCATCCTCATTTCGTGGTTCTGATGAGAGAAAACGTCTTATTCACAATTCTCACTCGTGCAACTTTTTCATGATTAAAATGTTAATACATATCGAAACATGTTAACTCTTCACCTGTGGGAGAATGACACTGTTCATGATTGTTTCTTCTGGAGCGCTCACAAGAGTTTTCCATTTTCTAACCTTACTAGTACCTTTAATTAGAGACTTACTCTGTGTTTGGAGCAGTAAGCAAGGCAGTAGTGAAAAATGACTACAATTCACTAATTAAACTAATTAACTAATTAAATTTGTTATTGGGGAAACTGCCCTGTTTCAGGATTAAACTGACATCATTCAAGTTTTAAAATGATCAAAGCTACATTTGAATGTGACTAGTGGCATACAATGCACGCTAGTCTTCACGTGCAAGTGTGGAGAGGGGCGGGGCAAACCTGCAGGTCACGTGCAAGCATTCTCAGCTGTGTCTAATTACTAACAGCCGACTTCATTTTGGCCGGAGGTGCGGTCCGAACGGCCTGAAGTACCCTGAGAAGTGTTCTCAGCAAGAGTGCTCAGCAAAGCAAAGGGAACGAGTGAACACTGGGTCTCCACTTCGCCTGAAGTGGGAAGATTTCCCATCAGTCACTGCGCCTCGCAGGAGCGTGAAAAGAAAATGGATTTGTTTTAAACTACCGGATTTTCATAATTAATTTACAAGTTATATACATTTATAGTATACGTTTTATGGTGGTAACAGATTTTGTTTCAATAAATATTCAATATTTAATCTCCGTAGTGTAAAATTTTCACATCTGCAGCAACACGTACCCGAGGTGCTTAAGTTACCATGGTAACGCACGGAGGAAGTGACGTCAGTGCTAGTGACGTTGTAGAGTGTTCCAAATGGTGGAATTTTGTCGAAGGAAGTTCCCTTAACCGACATTGCCGTTTCAAACAGAGCAAGGAGTAGGGAGCACCCTGTGAAGTACACTTCGGAATGGAACGCAGCCATAATGTTGTAATGACTCTCATAACGATAGATAGATAGATAGATAGATAGATAGATAGATAGATAATGTTATAGACTTTTGTGTTAGTCACTATGTTTTTGTATTAATTCCTGAGATTGCTATTACATATTCATTAGATGGAGTAATTTGTTTTGATGGTAAATATGTTTCCTCAATGGAATGCTTTTTCTTTAAAATAATAGATTTTACTATTCCATCCAAAGGCTCAATTTCCAATTCATAGGAGTTAGCTACCATAAAATACTACATTGGCTTATAATTACTAAAGTTTTGCTCACTCCCTCATCTTCAATACCACTATATCCTGTGTACAGGATCACAGGGGGCTTGGAGCCCATCGTAGAGCATGAAGTGGGGTACAATCCTTGGGGTTTGAGGTGGCAATCCATCAAAGATCAGACATCCACACAACACAGCAATTTGGGAATGACAATTAGCTTAACCTGCCCTGCGATGGATTGGCACCCTGTCCAGGTTGTACCCCACCTCGTGCCCAAAGTCTCCTGGGAGAGGCTCCAGGCCCGCCGTGACCCTGAATACAGGATTAAGCGGTATAGATGAGTGAGTGAGTGCGTGAATTAGCTTAACCTTAATGTTTTTGGACTGCAGGAGGAAAGTAGAGTATGCGGTGGAAACCCCCATGCACAAGAAGAACACAAAAACTCAACACTCACAGACTTCCGAGGTGGGAATCGAATCTGTACCCTGGACGTGCAAGGCGACAGCGCTGACAACTAAGTCACATGCCGCCCTAAAGTTTTACTTGTGAATGCAATGCTGAGTATCAAAACCCCCCAAAATGGTGAAAATCACCAAGAAAAATAGAGACAAATGAGAAAATAAAAGATGAACAAATAAAGCAATTATTGAAGATTTAATAGTTTCACAGATGTAAATAAATGTGTGATTTTTAAGGATTTGTTTGTTGTTTGTTTTTAGCTCAAGAAATCATATTCAAAGGTAACGTGAGCCTTTGTCACATCCATAATGCTGAAATTATCCCAATTGCTGGTGATAACAACCCAATCACTGTTTGACATTATATTGATAAACAACAAAAATTCATATTAATTAGTAAATTTTCCTTAATCATATTAAACAATTTGCTGCATTACATCCAGTTTCAGCTCATTCATATGTATGAAAGATGGGTGATTAAATGTTGCTTCCTTATGTTGTGGGTGTTCCAGCCAAGGAATAGCCTGATATAACATCTGTACTGTACCTGTGAAAACAATTATACTGTAAAATTCAATTCAATTCAATTCAATTTTATTTCTATAGCGCTTTTAACAATGGTCATTGTCTCAAAGCAGCTTCACAGAAATGAAAAGAAGACTTATAGAAATAAAGGTTTATTTATAAAAAATTATAAAAGGCTTACTTTTGTGCAATTTGTGCAAGAGTGCATACTTAACTTGCATTTACTTAACTTGATTGAATCCAAAAACTGCAACTAACATATTAAACAATCAGACTATTGGACAATTATCATTATTTATTGTAATAAGACATGTTAACAGACATAAATGTAATAAAAAAGATCATACATTATTATTTTTAACATTTAACAACGCTATACATTTCAGTAGTTAATGTAGGGGATTTCCGGGTGAAATTAAACTGTCATACCCTAGGTGACCACTACTTGGAAATAAAGAACTCAGTAAAGATATTATACATGCTATTTGAATACTTAGTAACTTTTAAGTTGCAACAATTAATTTATTTATTTATTTATTTATTTATTTTATTATTTAATTTTTTATAATATTTAAATCACTCATTTGAAGCTTAGGTAATATTATTAACATTAGTCTTTTCATTCGTTCATTTCTAGTATTGTAAGTATAAATTCATAGTCAGCATGTTACCTTAAGCTGGCTGTGTGTAAATACAGTAATTACTAAGAAAATGTCAAATCTATCAATTTACAAATGTTACTGTTTTTTTTTTTTTTTTTTTTTTTAATAAAAGCAAGTTCATTTTTGCTAAATGGTATCAATTCCTTGGGACAAAAGGTTATTTTGGTTATTTTGATGCTGATGACCTCCACTGAATTCAGCTGATTTCTTTTGGTTTTTCCCACACATAGCCCATTATTGCTGCTTGAAAAAAATCTGGCATAATGCAAATCCTTGTCTAGAATTGTCCATAACTAATACAGATAAGCACAAATTATTACACATTTTTGCAAGTCTCTGAGTAAATGACACAGCACCATTTTTTTTTTTTTTTATGGCAAGAAGCATCAAACCATCTATGGGTATTACCATTCACATCCCCCAGAGCAGCACAGTTCTCTCCAGAAGGATCCTCATTTTTCCAGTGGTCTGGCTGTTTTGGGCTCTTGCTAAACCAATACTTGTATGGAGACCGAAATACTGAATTCAGTTAATATTATACACATTAAACTGCATTGCAGAATTTTCAGGACAGAATTAAAATAATAAGAATTTAAATAAATAGTTTTTTTTTTTTTAATCATGTCAGTTTTTTGGTCCTCTTATTGCTAAGACTGTTTAATGTTCTAGTTCTAAACTAATCTGATCAATACAGCTCACTTGTATAGTATATATCCGAGTGTGAAAATGATGTCTCATATTTCCTGAACCATTATTTCGCAATTTGTGCCTCATGAATCCTGACGTGGTCATTTTGGAAAATTGCTGTGCTATCAGGGATAGAGGAAATCCATTGATGAAAGAACTTTACGTTTAGTACAGCTAACCTCATGTTTGGTATGATGGGTGCATTAAACCACATGACATGACTTTTTCCAATGCTCCAAAGTGCATTCTTTATGCTCCCTAGCAAATTAAAGCTTTTTGCCTGATTAGCCTCACTGACAAATGGTTTTCTTAAGGCTACACAGCTGTTCACTCCCAATTGAGTGGCCTTGTGAAGTTTCAAGTTTCAGATTTTATTGTCAGATGCACAATAAAGAAACATGTTCCATAAAACATGTACAATAAAATTCTTCCTTTGCTGACCCCCAATGAATGCCACTAAAAATAAATAAAATAATCATAAAATAGACAACAATATGAATAAACACTGGTATAAAAAGAATACGTATATAAATAAGAAGGATATATCAATATCAATAATTCAAGGAGGTTTTAGCGAAAGGTTGGATACGAGGTACAAGGTACAGTAGGATAAAAATGATTTAAATCAGACTTCGCCTGATAGAAGCAGCCTGCAAATAGAATTTTTTTCAAAAAGGTATGAACTTCATGTCATACTACTGTGAATTAGTTCACATACATGTAATGGGGCGATACTTACACAGAATCCGTAGAACGCAGGCTGATGTTAAAGCAGCAAGCAGGACGAAGACATGACCAGCCACTAGGTACTTCATTGTCCTGTTAAAAGAAGCAAAAATCTGACTTTAATCGCCATGTGATGGTCATCCCAAAAAGCCTTGTTCCACAGAGCGGAGGATCAGCCCACATACCAAAAATGTCCTCAGAACCCACCTCATTTTGTACATTTTAGCAAAAGCATAAAATAATTATTCTTCTGTATGTTTTTTTCCCCTTATGCCTTTAATAGACTCTTAATTCTCACTTATTTTGTACAGTTTATTGTTTATTAGTGATTGTTAAGCTGTAGAAATCTGATTCATAAAAACAATGTTTCCGTGGTAAAAAAGAAATCTCAAGTTTTTGAATATTTTAGACATTTGATAAGGTGCAGTGTCAGCGCTCATGCTGTTAGGGCGTGGCCACAATGGGATGTCAGCTGCTGAGAAACATATTGAAAAAAACAGTTCTCATTCTTCAGTGGTGTAGGATGAACACGCTTGATCTTGACAGAAACACATCTGTCTATGAAGATGAACATTTATCATAATGGAAACCCTTTTAAACAAGACAAGGAAGCACTGTGAAGTGTTTACCGGTGTGATGGGAAAGATTTGAGGTACTGGATTTGGCCTAGTTTTAAACAGGCCACATCTAAATCAACATCATACCCATAGTAAATACGGTGGTGGTAGCATCATGCTCTGGGGACAGTTCGAACTCAAAGGGGAACACAAGGGCTTATTACAAAGTAACTATGTAAGAGAATATTATTTTATTCCGATGATAATTTAGTTTATTGGAATATTTTATAACAACATTTTCTTCATTATCAGTATGTAATTTCTAATCAGTTTAGTTTAGAGCGCAAGCTAACACTTAGCATTATCCGTTTTTTGGCCATGTATGGCTTATTGCTGGGGAACCAAGAAGAGAGTTGATGGACTTGCGTAAATCATGTTCCTTGATGAACAGGGTACAACTGCATGTAAGCCTGGAAGAGTAGTATGTGCGTAGTAGTATAGTAGTAGAAACATAGTACTTTAGAGTCAGGTTGTCTCTGAGAGTTTCATTTTATTCATGTTTTTTTTTTCTTCTGAAGCTAATAGTTAAGGCATTAATTTCTGCAAAGGAACCTTCTTCAGTCTGCCTAAATAAATGAATGAATGAATGAATGAATGAATGAATTAATTAGCTTCTACAGTACGGTTGTGGCCAAAGGTTTTGAGAATATACACAAATATAAATTATCACAAATTCTTCTGCTTCGGTGCTTTTAGATCTTTTTGTCACATGTTACAATGGTACACTGAAGTATAATTACAAACATTTCATACTTTAGGTGTCAAAGGCTTTTATTGACAATAAACATTACGTTTATGCAAAAGAGTCAATATTTGTAGTGGTCAACCTCTGCAATTTACCTGTCATCCGGTCAGTCAACGTCTTTGACTGATGGCACAGCCCATTCTTGCATAATCAATGCTCGGAGTTTGTCAGAAAGTGTGGGGTTTTGTTTGTCACCCTCCTCTTGAGGATTGACCACAAGTTCTCAATGGGATTAAGGTCTGAGGAGTTTCCTGGCCATGGACCCAGAATTTCGATGTTTTCTTCTTTGAGACACTTAGTTATCACTTTGGACGTATGGCGAGGTGCTCCATCATGCTGGAAAGGGCCTTATTCATCCCCAAACTGTTCTTGGGTGGTTGGGAGAAGTTGCTCCTCGAGGATGTTTTTTTTTTTTTTTTTTTACTGTTCTTTATTCATGACTGTGTTCTTATGTAAAACTGTGAGTAAGCCCGCTCCATGGGCTAATAAGCGAGACCACACATGAATGGTCTTAGTATGCTTTACTGTTTGCATGACTCACCTTCCTACATTTTAAGAGGGGCAGCAAATAAGCCACTTTTCTCCAAGGAAAAACATCAAAGACAGACTGAAATTCCACAAAAGGCGCAGGGATTGGTCTGCTGAGAACTTTGGTAAAAATTATTTTCTCCTATGAATCCCCATTCTTGTGCGACAATTTTGACTAAGAACACAGCCATGAATAAGGTAAGGTACAAAAACATCCTCTGAGAGAACCGTTCCCCAACCACCAAGTGGTGAATAGAGCAGCATTGGTTGCTTTATTTATTTATTTATTTTAGGAGACTTGGTAAAAATTTGCTTGGATGTTTAAGAGCAGATCAGTTTGCTGTTTATTTGTGTAATTTTAAGAAGGATAAAAAAAAAAAAAAACCAACAGTTTTAAAAATATTGTATTGAATAGTTTATAAAAAAAAAAAAAGGATAAAAATTTAATAAAATCTACTCAGTGTGTCAATTTTAATATCATCACATAACCGTGAATAATAATGATAATAATAATAATAATAAATAGTGATTATAGTGACTACTAATAATAAATGCAGTCTATGCAGCAGGCTCGGACTTTTCTGCTCTACTGCGTGAGCGTGCGTTTGCGTGTGTGTGCGTTTCTGTCCTTTGCCAGGCAGATGGCAGCACTTTCACACACTCACGTCCCCGATGCTGTAGTGGTTGAAGTGATGAGCTGGCAAGTCCAGCGTGTGCATGAGTCACGCCTTTACTCACACACGATGATGCAGTCAGCTCATATTACACCACGTATGACTGTATGATTCATAATCAGCTTTTATTATTATCATAAGCATCTCTGTACAGCAGGAGGTATGTGTTCGAAAGAAAAAAGAGAGAGAGAGAGAGAGAGAGAGAGAGAGAGAGAGACGTCTTAAAGCAGTTCTTGAGCCGTGTGAAGACCTTAGATTTAGAAACTTCTTTAAGATCTTTTACATTGAAACACATCTAAAAGGATTAATCTCGGCACTTGAAGGAGAATATACATGATTCGGTCCATGTGTCACACGAGGTCGAGATGTGCACCAGGACTGGGAGCCCAATAAAAACGCTGCAGGAACTGACGGGCAGATAAGAAAACTCAAAGAACAAAGAAAGGCCGTGGGTGTTTCTCAATATGCGTGCTTTCTCTTGTATTCATGGCTGAGGTCATCTTTTAACACCCAAGTTACAGTCCAATAATTAAGAACACAAGAACACATACCAAGAACAATACAAAAAAAAAAAAAAAAAAAGAAAATTGGGAAGTGTTCTCGATCCTCCCCAAAATCTGGGGACGCACGATTGGTGACGCGCCAACACGAACGAACGGAAAAGTCCCATGATTCATTATGGCATCATCGCTAGGGTGGAGCGCTCCCCTCAGACTCGTACATGTCAGCTCTTAAGATGAATCTCACAACAATTAGATCTGGTGCACCGATTTGAATAACAAGTGCCGATATTTTGTACAACATACAGTAACAGCACGGATATCAGTACATTTCAGTACGTTTAATATGTTGGCATGGCAACGTGCAAATTCCTATCCAAATGAATGATCGTACTACTTTTCATTCATTTGGGTTCTTTTTATTGGGGGGAAATAATGATGAAGATTTAAGAAACAAAAAAAAATTATAATAATGGCAGAATTTTATTATTAATAATAATAATAATAATAATAATAATAATAAAGGGTCTCTCTCACACACGTTTCTAACGCAGAGTTCATGAAAACGTTTATTTGTTCCTCGTCTTTCCCACAGAAGCTGCAAAGCCGTCGTGATAACGCAAAGGAGCGCGCTGTAAATCCACCCAGTCCATTTCCACGCTGAGCTTCCTCACCGGCGCATCGCTGGGACATCAAAATTGCACGCGGCGGTATCTGGGTCAACTTGAGCAGACACACGGTATGGCTGAGTAAATGAAAGGACCTGAGCTGCCTCCACAGGTGACGAAAAAAACGAGAAGGCGAAAAAGAAGTATCCCATGATGCATTCCCCTTGGCTCCATATCGGCTGGTCGATCAGTCAGTCACCTGCTCCTTCGGCGCACCTTGCACCAGACGCCGTGGTGACCTCTCGGACAGAGGCGTGGCAGTGTTCGATCGCGATGAGGTTTAGGCACCAACAGAGATTTGATCAGACCAGACCGAGGGGGTGGGGGTGGTGGCGTTTGGTGGTGTTCGGCTTAAGCGGCAGTTCAGCGGCTAACACCCCGGGTCTGAGAAGTTCGGATTCGGATTGGGGTTCGGTTCAGGTCACATGATGCAGCATTTGTTTTTGAAGATGTGCGAGTGTTTGTAGCGCAGTCTCTGTTTGGGCCTGTACTTCTCCAGATAGGTCAGCTGTTTGCTGTTGATGGCGCCACGCCGCTTCCTGTCAAAGCATGATTAGTAAACCGTGTTAGACAACAGAAGGTTTAACTGAGCAAACTGTATATGCAAATATAACAAACAAAAAAAACCCCAGCAGGTGTTCATGTGAGCAGCTTGGTCATGTCTAATTATGTACATACAGTACAGTATGATGGATTAATATCAATGATCAATGATTTGCATCTTGGTGTTTGTAAACAAAATAATGCTAGTGTTGGGTATGAAAAACAAGTATTGATTTGGTTTTTTTTGTTTTTTTGGGGGGGGATTTTTCCCAGATTTTCTCTCTAATTTTAGTGGTGTCCAGTTCCTCCCCGTCACTAGGGGGCTCCCGCATTAAGGGTACTACTACTACCACTCAGCCGGGAGGGCCGAAGATTATCACGTGTTTCCTCCGAACCAATCGCCTCTTTTCAAACTGCTTACAGACGCCCTTGATTGGCTGTAGAGAGAGCTCGGCCAATCAGCTCTCTCTAGACCTCCGGCTGCGAGAGGTTACAGCATCACCCGGGAATCGAACTCGATTTTTTTAAATTAAAAAATATTAAGTGCTTTATTTCTCTTAAACCAAAACACAAACAAAAATATTATGAATAATATAAAAACATATATTATTTTTTTTATTACGTTATTATAATTAATATAACTATTGATCGATTCATTGATTGACCAAAGAATAATGTTTTTTTTTTTTTTTATCCATTTAGAATTTGTTGTTCAGTGTAATTTTGTTCAATGTTATGTTTGTTATTGCAACTGTAAACAATCATTCCTTCAACAGACTGTTTTTAAATTATTATTAATATTATTATTTTAATAATTTGCCTGTGTGTCGACCTTGTAAATGAGCTGCCTATATAGAAATACAAAGTGAGTTCAAATCAAACCGGGACTTTTTATTTGTGCATTAAAAAAACCCTTTATTTCTCTATATAATCCCCTGCTACACTAATGCGCTTATCCCAATGTTTTAACAATGCTCGGACAACATCAAAACAGATCCAAGATCGCACTGCTTGCTTCCCCTCTGAATCGCCGGCCTCCCAGGAACTCATTAACGCCCCAAATATACAGTAGAAAGAAGTAAATATGGTTTGAAGTGGGGTCAGCAGACTGTGCGGTGAATGTGGCGATAACTCCCAGACGGGTTCCTGTAACGTGCAAGTGGTGTTGGTGAACGATTGTGTGTACGGTTAATACAGACAGATGCGTCTCTTCTTTAAGTTGGTGACAAGTTATCCATCGTTTTTCAACGATCAAGCATTCCACTCGCTGAATGTTCATGCGAACGCGCGCAAAGGGATCCTTTCATCGTCATTCATAGACGTCTGGCCTTCTTTAGAACCGTTCAAGTGTCTCAACATCATACTGCGCTTGTCAATAACAGTTAAGCCTTCATTCATCCGAAATTTCATCACGAGTCCCGGTTTGACTTGAACACCCCAATATAATACATTATAACTACAGCATTAATATAAAAGGTATGGATTTGCATTGATGTTAGAGAAAACTCATCAACATCTTCTGACCAATCAGAACAGAGATTTCAACAGCGCAAGTGTGTATTAAAAGCAGTACTGGAACACACTGGAACTAAGCAGCACGTACTGTCTGATGAACTGGATCGCATCTTCATACTTCATCCCACACTCGATAAGTGCCAAAGCCACCAGAACCGGAGCCCTGCAGAAGAAGAAAAAAAAAAAAAAAAAACACACACTTATTAAAATCGGGACACGCACAGCCCGCGCACAAACAGATGGCACTGTTAAAAGTGTGTGTGAGGAATAAGTGAGAGTTGAGAGAGAAAGCACCTCCCACTCACACACTCGTATCCACTTTTTATCTCTAACAAAGAGAATCATGTTACTGATGTGTGTGAGAAATGCAAAAAAAAAAAAACGCACCGAAGCACTTAACTAAATCCACCCTTCGACAAGCATCAACACGGTGCATCCTAAACGCTCAGACGTAGTCGTTTTCTAGGAACTACTTCACTTCACTTCTAGGAACGAAATACTTTTTAAGAAATGCAAGGCTTCTGGGAAGATTTGCTATAAGTAATTTTCCCGCATTAGTCAAACCTCACTGTGTAAAGTATACGCTTTGTATACACATGTGGTCTGCCTATTTTTTTTCTTCCTTTTTTTTTCTTTTTCAGAGAGAGAGAGAGAGAGAGAGAGAGAGAGAGAGAGAGAGAGAGAAAATGTCCAAGTGCTGTACAGAGTGTTTGGCATTGGAATTAGATGAAAATGAAGCTGGGCCAAGAAAACACTGGCGCTCTTTCAAAAATCGAGGTCAATTCCCTGTGGAGAGGGAAGACGTGCGTCAGAGACGGGGGTTTTACCGCTCCGAAGACGTGAAACGGCATGGAGAGGCCCTCTGCTTCCCTCGCTCCGCTGCCGTTTTTATAATGCATTGTTTTGGACGTCTTCTGGTAAAGCATAAATATGCCTTATCTACGGAGGAACTCTTGTGAACGTTCCAGTTTCGAAGCACACATTGCTACTGCTACCGTACCTTGGAAGCATGCTTGGAAGTTGCATGTTTATGTCCTGCAAAGGTCTCATTATACAACTGTACGGTCCGTCTAATATATTCTTTTTTTTTCCTACTGTATAATACTAAAGACGTATTTTAATGGTATTCGAATTTTTGCATTATGCATCTTTCTTTTTAGGCACATTTTTTGAAAAAAACCTATATTAGTGAGAAATCAGCATTAGGCAAACAACATATGGGCTTGTGTGACTGAGTCAGATCCGGTAAAATCCTCCTCGACCCCCTGCTGAGGACTTTAACCTCAAGCCGAAGGTTCTGCAAGAAAATAGACAGACTCTGCAGATAGACAGTAAACACTGTATTAAAAATAAAGTTTTCCTGTTTCTTCTTCTTCATCATCTCTAATAATACTGCAGCAGCGTCACAGCCGACCAAATGTGCTGTTGACTTTGGCCCGGGCTCTCCGTGCAGACTCAGGCCCTCGAATGGCCACCGCATCGCCTCGGCTCGCCTACGCAGGCGGAATTGGACGAGGCCAAGGAGACTCGTCAACCCTGGCTTTGGTCGGTCGCTGGAGAAAATCAGGCTCATGGGAGAAAAGTGGTTTATGTTCTGGAGTGCACAAAGTTCACATTCCAGATTGAGAGTGAAAAAAAAACGGAGGCTGGTGATTAGGGGGCACCAGACAATGCACGTGTGCAAACGTAAAGCTCTGAGAGAAAAAAAGAAATACACTTTTCCTCCGTTTGTGTAATACACGCTTTCATATAACACTAGGCAATTGAATCTCAGTGTAAATAAACTTTAGATGAACTTTAATTATGGCTTAAGTCGGCAGGCTACTGTACATTGCAGAAGTGTGTAGGGGCTTTAGAAGTCCTTAGGTCTCACTGTGAGCCAGTAAGTCAGTCAAAACCACTACAATTAGCTCTGTTTCTCAAAGAAGCTTCCTATGTTCTTCACTAATGTACCCGGAACGTCCAATAATGCGAGTTCTGACCTGATCGACTAAAGTACATATCAGAAGGACGATGTTAAGCCTCGAGTATCACGTGGAATCATGCTGTTCTGGGAAAATAATCAACAGTGTAACAGTGTGATTTGCTCAAATTCCCATCAAGTAAGATTGAGATTCAATTATTTGTCAAACGATTGGCATATCCAAGTAAGGAATCTGGGGTCAGAGTGCAGGATCAGCCAGGGTACATCGCCCCTCCCCCCTTGAGTTGACAGGGTTAAAGGCTCAACAGTGGCAATTTGGCAGTTCTGGGGCTTGAACCCCCACCCGACCCTCCCATCAGTAACCCATAGCCTTAACCTAACCTGCCTATGGTTTACGATCAGATTTGACGGTCACCTTTTTTGTTTATGTTTAAAATATTGTCCTTTTTCGGAAATAAATGCTTCCCAAATTAAGGTTCTGGTTTAGGGTTTGTTTAGAGTTGCGCATAGATGAAAAACATGATGACGAGGGACAATTGGCTCTATGATCACCTCGACTATGCTTTACAGGCAGGGGACACAAAAAACACTGTTAAGCACGGACACTAGGATGATGCGACACGTCCATCCTACCAGTCCGTGAGAATGAGATTGTTACTTCTTGAAACACGTTAGAACGTGTTAGAATGAGAACATTAATATAAACCTGTGATTTGTCTATGATGGGCGGTCAAAAAATTTGTTATTATTGCTAAGGATTAAAAAGAAAAATGGAAACGACCATTGGATATGAGATTAGCCCTTCTCTACGTATCCTGCACCTAATGCAATACACTCCTCCAAACGATGGATGAGCTAGAGGAGAGGCCTTCTTTTTGTATCATGAGGTAAAAAAAATAAAAATAAAAGGTCCACCTCTCAAAGTGATTTCTTCAGGTGATGAGGCAGAATTTCGTTCCCCAATCGCCTCAAAGTTTCATAACCCCCTTCGAGAGCATTCCACGATGATTCGCCTTGGTTTTGCCCCTCTAGCATGGTTAGCATGGTGAGGAACAAGAAGAAATGTTTGTGAACATTCTTATTCCCAGAGACATAATTCTATTATTTCGTATGATAATACGTATTTTATGACCGCCCCCCATAATATCCGACCTGCTGTTTTAGAAAATCTCTTATCACCTCCTGACAATCACAAACTAGACCTAGTTTTTGACACTTGGATACTCCATTAGCATACGAGATGTTCCACTATCCCTGCTGAAAATTCCAGCATAGACCAGCATGATTTATATGCTGGTCTATGCTGGTTAGTGCTGGTCTGATGCTGGTTTAGCTGGTGAACCAGCATAACTGATGGAAGACCAGCATGCCTGCTGAAAAATCCAGCATAGGCCAGCATGATTTATATGCTGGGCCACCAGCAAGGTTTTGGTAGTTAAAATTGGTTACCATTTTAGCTCATTATCTTGTTTTTTAATAGCTAGTACTGAAAATAATGTGTGATGTAAATACATGGACCGTGTAGTGTTATCTTTAAATGCATTTACATACAAGAGACAAAAATAATCCATTTACCAAAAACATGTAAATACATTATTTTACATTTATTAAATATCTGTGGGTTGTCTAAAAACACAACACAAACCTTTTATATAAATGCACTTTAAAAAAAAGTAATCAATGGAAATCACTTAAAACTGAAAAAACAAACAAACAAACAAACAAAACAAAAAACAGCATAGACCGTCATAGCTATTCATCAGCTTGACCAGCAATTATACCAGCAGGGTTACCAGTATACCAGCACCAGCACCATGGGGTCAGCTGTTCCGGCAGTGGGACCACTTGCATTTTTTATGGTAACCGTCAAAATAACTTAAAATGTTCCATCATTTTTAACCATACACATATGTGTAATGCATCGATTTATGTCTTTTTTGTTAATGTACAACTCACATATCAATAAAACATTGTTTTTATAAAATAAAGAAAATAAACACGGTGCGCTTTCTGCCGTCTCAGTCTCCCCGAAAATCTTTTTGAAACGCGTCACTAAAATGAACACACACATATCCATATATCTATATATCTATACATGTATATAGAAAGTTTAAAGTGTCTCCTTTTAAATGTAGCAAGCTTAATAAAAAATAAAAGTTCTCAGTTTATGTAATCCATATGAATCTAAGGAGAGATACAGTCTTTCTGCCACACTTTATTCACTGATAATGACCTGCGACAGGACACGCCCACACGCTGTTCACAGGGAAACAGTCAGGGTAATCTACATACAAGGCCACGCCCCCAAACACACACACACGCACAGGAGATCCGATAATTTTCCTGTGGTGTGTAGGATGTTAGGCGCTGTACAGGTTTTCTGAAGCTCTACAGAATGTTCTGGACAGTGGGAGGAGTTTAGATTTACCTCAGAACAACACTAAGACTCCAACAGAGAATGAAGGAGGAGAATACAGCAAGCTGTTACCATGGGTAAGTTTTTAAATCTTACATAATCCTTATTCTGATAATATAAAACTAATATTAATTTATTTTCCCTCATTTTCTCACAAGCTTTTGCCAGTTTATGTGAAACAGTGTCATTTAATGTCACTTACATGGTTTGGTTAGCATGTAGATAACACTGCTAAATCATGCTAACATACTGCCTTATGTAGCTTAGCACAAACAGGTTAGCTCACAGGTGGCTAAGCTAAAGCCTTACAGTATGTAGATTACAGATGGTTGTCAGTATCAGCTGTGGTGTAAATGTTTAGAATATATTTCACCCCGTTTAGGATAGCTTCATGTTATGGTAGCTATTTGGTTCAGTTTTTGGTTAGCTTATGACACTGCTAGGGATAGGGTTATTCTATAATTTTATTTAGCACAAACACTTTAGCTCCCGTTGCCTAAAATACTGCCTTATGTACTGTAGCTTACAGATGTTTGTGATATTAAGGTGTAAATGTAAATCGTAATGCAAAATGTATAAATCGTTGTATAACATTGCAAAAGTTTGTGTTGTCTTTATGCATGGTCAATAGTTATTGATGATTATTGACAGTAATTTTATCATCATCAGGCTTATATTTCTTTTTCCTTTTTTATAAACAGTTTTGACCATGAAAATCATCAGCCACCTGTTTTATAGAGACCAAATGCAAACAAGCAGGCAAGATACAGACGGACCATCACTATGTCATGGGAACCTCGACCACGACTGGGGTCTGGATTCGGGATGGATCTCTTGTATTTTTTTAAGCGGTTGACCACACGATAAGGCTTCACCTGTGACTGCATACAACCAGCACATGAACTGACCTAAGATGCCAGGAATGTTACCACTGCTGGTCACAGGGTCTGTGTGAATTGCAAATCAGTTTATGGTAAGCAGCCATAACCACCATGGAAATGCCAGTTATGCGATGTTCACTTGTGTCTTGAGTTAAACAAGAACTGCTTTTCAAGAGAGGCACAAAGATGTATGACTGTGTATAGGGTGTAAAAGTGGCCTTTTACTAACCTAACACCCTTTCTTCCTAGTGCACTGTTCCTGTTCCCACTGTTTTACCCTGAATGTCTGTTTGCACGGCCATATTTACAGTATGCCAGAAATGTGCCTTCTGTGAATAAGATCATCTTCCCTCAATCCTGGACATTTACTTTGCACTGGGTGAAAGTGGTGACATTTATATGTTTATAAGGAAGAAAAATACACAAATGTCAGGACATGTCGGAACTACTTCAGGGTCCAGAAACCTGCAGACGCCTAAATAAAGAGTGAGGGCCAAGCTCACTCATTTACACTCCTGTGGTGTGAAAGTAACTGTGTGAAAGTGTACCTGAGAGGTTGGTCTCATGTTTTGTTTTTGTTGTTATTTTTTCATCAAAACTTATTTGCTGTTCATTGTTAAATTATCATTTAAATTAAATTATTGCTGTTAAGTTAAATTATTGTATATATTGTTAGATATTACACAATGTTAATATTGTTTGTGTTGGCCAATAAAGCTGATTTTATACTGATTCTGTTTTATATTTTACATATTGGATGACAATCTTCCATGTATTCTGGCTTTTATACCATAACAATATTAGATGTGGTGGTGAACAGCATAGTATCATGGCACTATAATGCTGGTCACCAGCATACCAGCACCAAAACACAATGTATGCAGTATAATGGTAACCAGCTATGCTGGTTTATGCTGTTTTTTTCAGCAGGGATGCTGGATGGGGACTGACCTGCCGAGGCCTGCGACACAGTGCACGGCCACGCAGCAGCCAGGTTCCTCCATGAAGCGTCTCCGGAGGAGGCTCAGCCAGTCCTCGACCACCTTGGAGGGAGGAGGCGCTCCATCATCAAACGGCCAGTCCTGCATCAGAAGAACACACAACGACAACATCATGGTCAGCACTCGGCATTCGAGAAAAACATTCTGATGATGTTTGCATATCCACTATCGGAGGTAATAAAACCCTTCTTTGCAGCCCATTTGCACAGCAAAACACACGATGCTGGGAAACTCGACATGGTGCGCCTGCCATGGGCAACGAGTTATGCAAATAAACACGCATGGCCACATAGGGCACACACCCAACTCTAAGCCCACCATCATCGTAAGGACATGACACGAGGGATCGAAGAGGAACAGCCTTTGTGGTGCTTCATGTCTGTCTGCATGTGTGAAAGATGACGGTGCACTGATGTCATTTATTGTTGGGTAAACAATCATGTCATGCTTGTATAATTAGGCAGTGGATTATTTGTCGCGCATACCCTTAATCATGTACACATGAGCACATAATCAGGCATTCAAGAGCTCACATGAACGAATGGCTCGCCCAAGCTTATTAAAATCAAGCAGGTATTCAGCTTCAAAGGGCCGTCACACTCATCGCAGGATTCACAAACACACACACACACACACACACACACACACACACACACACACACACACACACACACACACACACACACACACACACACACACACACACACACACACACACACACACACACACACACAACCACACACACACACACACACACACACACACACACACACACACACACACACACACACACACACACACACACACACACACACACACACACACACACACACACACACACACACACACACACACACACACACACACACACACACATGCTACACACACTCCCCATCCTAGACACATATACACAAACTACATGCACACACACTTAACACACACTACACATCCTACACACACTCAACCTTCACACATACACACACACACACACACACACACACACACACACACACACACACACACACACATACACACACACATACACACACACATACACACACATATACTGCTGGCTGTCCCCATGAGGGCCTTTGCAGGTCGGGACCCGATGTTCCAAAAGGTTTCGGTCTCCTGAGTGTAAGCACAGCAGCGTTGAGTACAATAGCAATAAACACACGCTGCTCATAAACCAACCGGGTAGGTAAAACCCTATAATCATCCAGGTGCTCTTTAACTCTCACACACTCACACACAAACACACTCTCACTCACTCTCATGGGCACAAACAAACCACCACACAAATGTAATACATATGCACTATGTAAACATGCAACTTTGAAACTGTACTTTTTCATTCAGCAGTAATATACTGTACACTGCCACCCCCCATCATCCCTTCAGAACCAATCCACAAAGGTAAAATTTAAAACTGCATAAGTTTTCATCCCTTCTAATATATATATATATATATATATATATATATATATATATATATATATATATATATATTTTTTTTTATAATACAGGTGCACACGCCTTCTTCATTGATGCAGATCTTAATTAAGTCAACGCCTTCTTCATCTACATTAGGATGGATGAACACACTCCCATTACATTTGCTGATTTAGTTGTAAATCTCTGCAGCTGTATCATAAATATTGAGACTGATTTCATTTACTGAATCTTTTCGATTCTTCAGGCACGTATCTAGGACGTACGCATTATACACTTCAGCTCGGTGCTTTCTGACTGAGTCAGGGCCAAACAGCAGTGTTACGCAACAGCTGTCATTCACGCTCTCCTTTTTTTCCCCTCAAAAAGTCTGAGAAAAGAACTAAAGCGAACGAGGGAAAAAAAAAAAAAAGGCAAGAGAGTGCCGAATTGGAGGCCGTTTCCATGGCAACAGGGAAAACGTTGACGGCGGTAATCAGAAACACGTGTACAAGCTGTGAGGCGGACGGCTCCGTGTCTGCGCAGGCAAGTGCGCGATCGGACGTGCACGCCAAATGTGGATGAGGAGGTGAAAGGTCACACAATAAGTTACACACAATTAACATCAGGGTTGTCAGTATTACCACGTGTGATTAATCTGTAAATTTTAATGCATTACTTTTTTCTTTTTTTTTCTTCTTTTTTTTTTTTTTACACAAAATAATCATATGACCAAGATTGACCCTAATGGCTTTCCATAACTGTGTGTGACAATGGCACCACGGAAAACAAGATGACTGAGGAAACAATGCGTCCTGAACGGCAACACTTCAAGATTTAAATGTATAAGAATTTACTACATTTTAATGTAAGACATGGGAGTGGTGGCTTAGGCTGCTAAGGCTCTAGGTTGTTGATTCTTAGATCTGAGGATCTGGGTTCGAGATACACTGCCGGTGGGTTGCCGCAGACGATGCATACTACCCAGACGATGCATGCAGTCCCGGTCCCATTCCAGAGATTTTAATTTAACATTTGTTAAATGTAAAGGTTTGACATATTATATTATTAACCTGCATAATCTGTTTCCTCTAACCAGTTTGTCATCCATTTCTTTATTCCAACATTTCATGTTCATAATACAGTATTTTAAAATCGTGATTAATCACAGACTATGACTGCAATTAACTAGATTAAAAATTTTAAATCAACAGCACTATTAAATATCCGACTGTTGTGTGCACGAGCGTAAAACACACTCACCACCACGGTGATGCCGTCCTTCTCCAGGGGTGTCTTGTCGTAGGTCACCTCACATACACGAACCACTGTTGTAGCACCATACTTCTTCAGGTCCTGAGATATACACACACACATATCAGTATAGAATCATTTAAATAAAGCAGATGGATAAAAAAAAAAAATTTTTTTTTTTTTTTGGATTTTTCCCCGATTTTCTCCCCTAATTTAGTCGTGTCCAATTCCTCCCCGTCACTAGGGGGCTCCACATTAAGACTACTACTACCACTCAGCAGGGAGGACCGAAGACTATCACGTGTTTCCTCCGAACCACGTGACGCCAGCCGACTGTATCTTTTCGAACTGCTCGCTCGCGCACCGTTGGGGGCGGAGTCACAACCTCGGAGGATAGCGCTATCCGCTCCCTCCGCTGCGCGAGCTCACAGACGCCCCTGACTGGCTGTAGAGCCGTGGTTAATGTGGGAGCACTATGTACCTCTCATCCCTCCCCTCTGAGAGAGCTCGGCCAATCAGCTCTCTCTAGACCTCCGGCTGCGAGAGGTTACAGCACCACCCGGGATTCGAACTAGCGATCTCCGGATGATAGGGCGAGCGCTTTAACCACTGCGCCTCACTCGGAGGCTGGATTTTTTTTTTTATTATCGTGAGCAAGAGTTTATACGGTGTATACTGTATATAATGCACTCATGTTTAAACCCACGCTGTATACAGAGGCAGCATCAGTGTTAGAATTAAACACAAATAAACCTGAGATTTCACTCAGAACACTTTCTGCAAGCCGGACGCTAATGAAAAGCCCTGTTATATACACAGACTCAAAAAAATAGTGTGCAAAAGTTTTAGTCCGGTGTGACGACTTGCTGTAAACTAAGAATGCTTTCAAAGTAATATGTATGATTAACCAAGCCAGAACTAATGACCATCAAATTCATGTAGGTTGAGATACAGTTGTTTGTCTTCCAGTTGCTTCAGTTGAGGGGGTCGCCACAGCAATCCGCACTAACAGCTTTAACGCCAGATGCTCTTCCTGACGCATTTTATCCGTTCTTGGGACCTGCACTGCATCCAGTGACTGGGGTTTTGGGCGGGAATCAAACCTGGGCCTTCTACGTGGCAGGCGAAAACCCTACCATTGAGCCACCAATGGCTGAAATTTAATTTCCAAGTGTGTACAAGGCTTAAAACTGGGTGAGGAACAGCCAGACTCTGCGACTAAGGTGAGGTTGTGGGAGACAGTTTCATGTCACGGGTCATACACCATACACCAGCAACAAGATACTGTACAAGCATCAGCAATATTGCATCAGCAACTTCTCTCGCAGGTCATGAATGCAAAAGAGACTGGTGGTTCAAGCTATTTTAAAGAAACGGGCAATATTGAGGACCGTAGACACGCTGGTCGACCAATGAAACTTAATATAACATGAAAGACACATCATGGTCGACATCAAAGTCCATCAGCAAAGAACTGTCTGGGGAAGTCTGGCCAGAAGTAGTTTCCTACAGAAGAACTGTGGCTCAAAATATACCTTCCATACCTCCACGGAAGGTTAAACAACTCAGAATGCACAAAAACACAAAAGGAACTGGGGTGCAGAAACATGGCAGCAGGTGCTCTGGACTGATGAGTCAAAATCTGTAATATCTAGCTGTAGGAGGAGGCAGGTTGTTTGCTGAAGGGCTGGAAAGCGGTCCAAATCAAAACGAGTGTCTGCAGGCAACAGTGAAGCATGGACATTGCAAGTTTGGTGCTACATTTCTGCAAATAAAGTTGAAGAAGATTTTGATTTCCAAGGATTGATGGGGTCCTCAATGCTGAGAAACATAGGCAGATACTTGTCGATCATACAGCATCATCAGGGAGATGTCTGACTGGGCCCAAGATTTATTCTGCAGCAGGACAACAACCCCCCAAAATAGTACCTCAGTCCTAAAAGTGACTCCACAGAGTCCTGATCTCAACATCAGCAAGTCTGTCTGGGATCACATGAAGAGACAGAAGGATTCGAGGCGTTCTACATCCATAGGAGATCTGTGGTTCATTCCACAAGACGACTGGAGCAACCTGCCTGCCGAGTTCCTTCAAAAACTGTGCAAACATACCTAGAAGAATTGATGCTGTTTCAAGGGCAAAGGGTGGTACTGATTTGATTTGGTTTTCTCTTCTGTTCTTTCGCTTTCCATTTTGTTCATTTATAAAAAAAATAATAAAAAAAAAAACATTACCACTTCTATTTTTGAAAGTTTTTTTTTTTTTTTTTCTACGACTGCCTAAAATTTTTGCACCGTCCTGGAGCTAAACACAGAAAGGCAGGCAGGCAGAGAGACAGACGAAAATAGTAAAAGTGACACAGAAAACCCTCAGAAGTGTGTACAGTATGTGTGTGTGTGTGTGTGTGTGTGTGTGTGTGTGTTTGTGTGTATATATCTGTTTCTAACCCTGCACATGCTCTTTGTCAGCCATCACACAATGCAACACATTTTACACCACGTGAATGCAGTCAAGGGCCATGTCTCCGTAGCAACAGTGGCTTCTTGGGTTTTCTTATAAAGCATGTGCAGTTAAAAAACACAAGTGTGTGTATGCATGGTATGCTTTATGCAACGTGACCTACAGTACGTGAATATTTCCCCATACACGAGAGACTCAAAACTACTGTATATACACTATACAGAGCCCTCTCCAGTTCTGTACACACTGTTTAAACAAATATGGTCATGTGACTCTCGCTAGGGAATAAATAATATGTAGTAAAAAGTGAACCCTGTTAGATATAGAAACACAGTTTCTTCTTAAAAAAAAAAAAAAAAAAAAAAAATCAGACAGTGCAATGAAGACGAGCAAAGAGCAGAGTAAAGCACATTACCTCTTTAAAGCTGTTGAGGGTGGAGTTGGTGGGATTGTGCGTGATGAGGAACCTCATGTTCTTGTAGCACACCTCCACAGGAGCCGGTCTGTTCATCCGCGCCATGCCGCTTCGTCTTCACGAACTTGACACAACACTTGAATGGGAGCTCGGATCGTCCAGCTTTTGTCTTTCTTGCTGTCTATAATTTATTATTATTATTGTTTTTTTTAAATATTTCCAATTATAATAAAACACGACCCGATCAGTACATCTGGGAATCAATTCTTTGCTACAACGAAGCCCTTATGCCGGCTTTCTTTTGGCAGGAAGTTTGAAATCACCCCATCGGCTAAAAGGTATGTAAGGAGTCGTGTTCGAAGATCATTGGAGGTCATCGGGTTCAGCACAGATCATCGTCCGACGGGTCTAATGTGCTGATGCTGAGTGCAGGCACCATTGGAACTGCAGAGAGAGAGAGAGAGAGCGCAAGGATGTAAATTAGTCACTGGATTTGACGTGAAGATTAAACTGAACGCATTGAACTGAATATAATATTATAACCACCCGCCTAATATTGAGTAGGTCCCCACTTTTGCCACCATAACCGTGATGCCCTGTGTGTCCTGACACCCTTCTGTCACAACCAGCATTAACCTTTTAATCAATTTGATCTACAGTGGGTCTTGTATTTGAACGGACTACAAGGACCAGCCTTCATTCCCCATGTGCATCAGTAAGCCTTGCCCACCCATGACCCCTAACGCCAGTTAACCAATTTTCCTATATTAGTTCACTTTTGGTATGTCCTGACCCCTGCAGACCAGGAACATCCCACAACGGCTGCAGTTTCGGAGTTGCTCTGATCTAGTCGTCTAGACATCACAACCTTGTCAGATCAAAGTCACTCAAATCCTTACGCTTGCCCATTTTTTCTGCTTCCGACACATCAACTTCAGGAAAAACAAAAAGGTTTACTTGATGCCTAATGTATCCCTCCAACTTTAAGCTGCCATTGTAATGTGATCTTGAAAATGTAATGTACCTACTGAGAGAAGCGACAAATAGTGATGTCTAGACGACTGGGTCAGAGTTACTCCAAAACTGCAGCTCTTGTGGGATGTTTCTGGTCTGCATTGATCAGAACATGCCAAAAGTGATGCAAGGACATGGGGAGTGAATGCTGGCCTCTGTAGCCTGATCCAGTAGAAGCACCACTATAGATCAAAAAGGTGAATGTTGGTTCCGATAAAAAGGTGTCAAAACACGGTGCATCACTGTTTTGGTGGCAACTGTGAAGTATATGTATTAGAAAATACACATAGTGTATTTTAAAAAGTTCTAGAGAAAATACAAAGGAGGAAGAAGAAGCAATAGAAATACTGAGTTTGTAGTTGGTGTTTGATCAAAACTGAATAAAATATTCAATGAAAAGGTTTCTGCCAAACCCTTCCATGAAAAAATGATGAAAACTGTCACTTTTTTTTTTGGCATATTTATACGAATTTCTTCGCATCCGTTCTGCCAGCAAGTTTTTCAGATGCAGATCGTAGCTGATGAATGCTGCAAAACTTTTAAAAAATCACCACATTTATCTTCATTTCCTCTCTTTTAGAACATTTCCCATATTTGTTTGTATTCACAATGTATTCAGTGTGGCAGAGAGTCTTTGTGCCCATCACGGCATCATCAAAAGAGAGGAATATAGATGACTAATGAGACACTTGCGTTCCACAGTGCAGTCGGGGAAAAAAAAATAAAAGTAAAAAAACCTTTAGGTCGAAATCAGTGAAACGCCGTTGACTCCAGTTTGGGAATACAGCCGTACTATCTTGAGACGGAAGGCAAAACTCTTAATGAGGTCCTTTGAGGAAAGTTTAAAAGGAAGCTCGAAGGCTTGAAACGCTGCAAGTCTTTCACTGCAAAGTGACCGAGCTAACCTTAAATCTTTTTTTTTTTGTTTTTTTTTTTTTTGCCAACATGGCGCAAATTTTGTTGCTGTATGTTTGACATGGGTCTGTTCGACAGTATGTTTGTTTCTAATGAATCTTATTAGCTTAGATTATCGATATTAAGTGAGAAACGTTCTGAGGTGACGCTATTTCTTCGAAGGACGTGCAGTCGTGCACTTTGGTTGCCTGGAAAACGAGAGTAAACATCAAATCGTATCTGTAGCAACCTGAGACCAGGACGAGGTTAATTGGGTACATCGTCTCTGGTGAAACACGACTTCAGGAAAGCAATCCAAGCTCCAGATGCCGACTGTAACATGGGGTATTTTGCGTATTTATTTCCTTTTTCGGGGGTAACGTTGTTGTCAAATCCGAGTTTCTGAGTGAGTGATAGGCACTACACGTCCTCTTCTGCAGGACAATTACCCAACCTTTTCCCATAAGAGCAAACTAACAAGTAAATATTTGCACTGATGATTTTAAGAGCTGCCATGGGCCTCTGAGACTATCAGCGGCTGATGCTTAAAAATAAACCAGAGTACAAACACATGACCGATAAAGAGCAGACTACTATTCAGAACCCTGGCAATGAAGAGACGACAGGAAAACAAGAGCCTCCTGAAAAGAAAATACTTCCTCACACGTAGCACAGGAGCGCGGACTCCGCATTAAAATCCCCGCTGATCTCGGTTAGCGCATGTTAGCATGAGGCTATGTCATTCCTGACCTGCCAATACTGTAGGTCAAGTTGCTATTTTCACCGAACGAGTCTCTAAACCTCGCCAAAAAGACGACCCCTTCGGCACGTAGCAGCTTTAAATGAAAGCTACTACCAGTAGGTGGTATACGCTCCTGCTCGGTCTACGTGCATACGTACGAATGTGTTTTTTTTTTTTTTTTTTTCCCCCAAACACAGTTTGTACATTCTTGTCCAGAACAATCCCACTAGCTCCTCGTTCACCCAAGTCATATTGAACATCTCTGCTGGCAAGCAGCACAGACCATATCTTTAAGCGGTGGATTCAGCATGTGTCCACATGAAAGCGTAATAAATTAAAGTCAGAATTAAATCGCAAACAAATTCTCTGGTTAGAAAAATCACTGAATGCTCAGGATCACTGATCTACCTGGTCCAGCACCTGGAACCATCGGAATCCCATTATATTAGAATGTTCACTTTCTCAGAGTTTTTAAGGACATTTTCCCATGTATTCAGAAATATCCATAGACAGGGTGTCTAGACTATGTTGGTCATCAATCCCTGTACACTATATAGATAAAAGAAGTATTTGACCAAACCTACAATGACATTATATCCAAATACATATACTTATTCCATATGGAGTCAGCCCCCCTTTTGTAGCTAGAACAGCTTCCAGTCTTCTTGGAATGCCGTCCACAAGATCTTGGACGGTTTCTGTGGGGATACATGTCCATTCGTTCTGTAGAGTATTTATGAGGTCAGGCACTCTCAGGCAGTCTCCATTCCAGTTCATCCCAAAGGTGCTCGATGGTGTTGAGGTCAGGGCTCTGTGTTAGGGCCGGTCAAGTTCTTACACACTGAACTCATCAAATCATCCTTATACTGTAGTTCTTGCTTTGTGCACGTGGACACAGATATGTTGGAATAGAAAAGGGGTCTTTCCCAAACTGCTGGAAGCATAGCATTGTCCAAAATTTCATGGATGATGAACTATCAAGATTGTCCTTCTATGGGGATAAGGCGTCTGATTGAATGAAACACTTGAATTCAATAATTAACAGGTTTGGCCAAATACTTCCATATCCATATAGTGTATTTAAACTCTCTCTCTCTCTCTCTCTCTCTCTCTCTCTCGTTGGCACTCTTGTGCTTGTCATTTTCTCATGACAATAGTACCTCCTGCGTCCTGTTCTTGTTCCTAGTGTTGTTTTATTCATTCTTCATGCACCGATTAAACCTCGTCTGCACTCGCATCCGCCTCCAACTCCAAAGACCTCAGACTGCAGTGATTTAAGCCAGTGACAGCACCACCACTTTCTTTATTTATACTGTGCTTCTGCTTCATCTTCAGCAAAAATATTTTCCTTTAGCAGTGTCTGGACATAGCCATAAAACAAGTTTAACCTGAACAAGAGCTCTTCTACTATAACGCGATATTTTGCAATGACCACAGAGGTGGCGGTCAACAAGCCCCGTGAGCTCCAAATGATTACAGTAATTATATACACACACACACACACACAAACACACACTTTCCTATAATGAGTTTTGCGGACTTGACACTCCATCTAGGCCACCTGGGAGTTAAAAATAGGTTAGGCAGCTGCTTTTCTGAGACCCAGAGTTTGTTTTCCAAGTCTCTCATGCGCAGTTCAAAAGACCAACCGGCATTTGACGCAATGTAAAATCCATAATTAACCTTCAAGGCTCTTATTATGGTCGAATAAATACACATAATAAAAGTCAGCCTCAAGTACGCGATTGTATTTTATACCACGGGTCTGCTGAATTCTGAACTCTGATTGCTTTTCTATACCAGAGGCGGTGTCGTTGCAAGACAAATCACAGGTCTACATCAACGTGGTGTTGTAATAGTTTCTATAGTAACAATTTAGGCAGGTTTAAACAGATTTTAAAATGTGACATTTACGCATTTATGGAAGGAGTCTCCAGTGTCAGAGCTTTGTATGTGTTTTCGTGTCAGCGATACAACTATCCTTTATAACACGACAAGGACGGCTTCGAGGTTTTCTTCGTCAAATGACGTCACGATAAGTGTTTGGTTTTATCTTCAAGAAAGAGGTGGGAAAAAAAAAGAATTGTTGAGGTATAATTGGAATAAATCATTACAGGATGTGCCGTTACAGAAAAACCATCAACCTGAGGGTTTAACGCTTTGTTACACCTGCATGGCTTCGGTTTTCCCCCTTCGGGGTGTGAATCTGTTGCGGCTCCCCCTTTAATCCTTCCTGCGCTCTCGCGTAATTGAGGGCCTCGCTGGAATTTCAAAGGCATGAAATTACTAACAGCATGCATGTGACGTCTGTGTACGTGCGAGTTTTCACGGCTGCGATGGAATTAAGCTCCATGTGAAATTTCCCAGGTTACTCGTATGCACGTAAAGTACTTATGTAATGAGAGTCCAAATGTTTGCACACCCAATGACGCAATGGCCCAAAAAGACATTTGTTTGATTAAAGAAAACATAAAAAAAAAAAAAAAACATTTAGATGTGCAAAGATTTAGTCATTATATCTGTATTAGACATGTGCAAGGCTGTGGGTTACTGAACAGAAGGTTGGTGGTTCAAGCCCTAGCTCCATCAAGCTGCCGCTGTTGGGCCCTCGAGCAAGGCCCTCATCCATATCTGCTTCAGCGGTGCCATATCATGGCCCTGTAAAAGCATTTCACTGCACAGTTATGCATATGTGACAAATCTGTTAACGACCTCTAGTAACTGCGAGAGTGATGGTAAGTACAGTAAGACCTCTCCAATCTTGCCTCGCATTTCATTTTCAATTTTTGTTAGCTCAATTATAAAAGCAGAAGTACAAGTTTGTTTTTGTCCAAGTCTCAAAACAACCTTCAGAGCACAAACTGTAAACGCTCTCAGAAGAACCTTTTCATCCGGAACTTGATGCACGATTCCAATAAACCAATTAAACTAGTGTGTAATTTATGTTTTAAAAATAGTCCGGGCGAGACAGAAGTCGATGTACTGTAATGATGACCTTAGCAGATAAATAAAGTGTATTTTCACTTGATAAGCATCTTAAAATGTAATTACTGATATGTCCAGGACACCAGATTTATAATTTTGCATAAGTGCTTTGTTTTTATTTGATAAAAATAAAAATTAAATGGATACCAAATCCCATGGAATGCACTAATAATAGAGATTAATATTGGACTAATGTTGGTGTACAAGACTTCATTGTTTTTTCTTGGGGTTTTACTCTCTCTCAGCGTCACCACATCAGATCATTCGATCCGCAAGTTATTGGCACAGGTTTCATGCAGCAACCCAACGGTTTCTCCAGGCTTGGCACAGGAACCGAGGTTGCCCTGCATCTCTATTGGCTGGGTAGTTTACAATACTGTATGTAGCCAGGGGATTAAGGCCTTCGCCCAAGTTCCCAATAGTGGCATTCCACCAGTGGCAGGGCTCGAACTGCTGACCCTCAGAGCCTCAACTGCTTGAGCCACCACTGTCCCTTCCTAATCATCTTTTAATGACTGCTTTATTTAAAGTGACTCGCGCAGAATTCGAGCCAAACTGTTGAAGGAAGTAACAGGTACATACTGTAAGACCTGCATGGCCGAATTTCCACCAAGATATTGATTGGCATAATAAACACCCTGTCCAGGGTGTACCCCGCTTCGTGCACTAAGCCTCCTGGGATAGGTTCCAATCCCCCCGCGATTCTGTATACAGGATTAATTGGTATAGACGATGAGTGAGTGAGTGAGTGAGTAATAGTGTATCATTGTGCCGCCCTATCCTGGTCCAAAAGGATATCCAAGCCTTTTTACCACAAATACAATATGAACACATAACCAGCATTGAAAATCAATTTGACTTATTACTAGAAGGCTGAAATGTTCAAATGTTCAAACACCAGGGTGTAACATCCAGTAGAGTGACCCAGCCCAGTTGACGGAAAAAGCCACATGAGGTGTTCGAGTATGTGTCACATGGCCGTGGCCCCTGCAGCAAAATTCCTCAGCGATCACTCGGCTTTACTAACACCGAGTCACAGCTGAGGAGGAACCGCATCAGCAAAACAGGAAGCACTCAGAAACACACGCGCGCGCGCACACGCTATATGCAGCTTGAGGAAGAGTGCAACATCGACAAGCGGTTTCAGTAAGTCACCAACAATAATGAACCCGTTTCGGTAAGTGGCTAAGTATAATGAACAATATTTAAAATACAATCAATTACAAATTCACATTGTAACCAGAAAACTCTTTCATTCTTATGACTTCCCAGTCTGCCAGTTACAAAGTGCTGACACTGAAGGCTACACTAATGCACTTATCCCAACCTTTCACTAGTGCTTGGATACCATCAAGGTAGAACGTTTCCTCAGTATGCTAGAGATGTCCGAAACCCTGGCCTCCCAGGAACTCCTATAATGGAAATACCTCAGGACTGTACAGCGGATGATCAGGATGTTGGTGAATGATCGTGGGTACAGTTCACACAGGCAGATGAATTTCTACTGCAAGTCGATTTTCAAAGATCAGACGCTCCACTCGTTCGATGTTCACTGGAACAATTGCAACGGGCTCCAAGCCACCTCAGCCAAGAGTCTCATCACTGTACTGTGCCTGGAACCTTCTGTAAATCTGAAGCCCATTTGAATGAAGTTGTACCCAAACCTGAAATAAGTACCGTTCTAAATCATACACCTTTAAGCTCTGCTACAGATAATGCCGAATAAATACCAGCAGCATTATATCTCATGTATGTACATGCAGAGGTGCCATTGTTTCTGTATTTACTACAAAATCCCTAGCATATGTCGATGGAAAAGAAAGCTAATATTTTCCCCTGACATACAACAGGACTGTAAGGACAAAGCAGTAGTCAGAAAAGACCAACCAGTGAGACCGCAGTCCAACCTTATTTTATACTGTTGGCATGCGAGACAGATTCTTAGGAATTCAATCATAGGATCAGGTTGCATACTGATAAAGTTCTCACAGTGTGAAAATAACCGTTACCAGATAGAAACGGACATTCGACGTCCTGCATCCTTTCCCCTTTAGTGAACGGGCGGGTTGCGGTTGCAGGGTTCTCAGTGTTGCTTCTGCTTTCTGGGATTTTCAGGAACAGTTAACTTCAATACAGTAGATGCCTTCCAGTGACATTCAAGAGATATGGAAGAACCTGTCTGCCAACTTTACACCGCGCTCCATCCTCTCAATTATTTTCACCTTCGTCCCCACTGTCATTGCTCGGAACTTCTTAGCAGCATCAGCTTTATTGCCGCTTGCTTTTGGACATCCTGGGATGCAAACGGACATGGGAGCCACCTTCCACGACTGATAATGCGCGAACGCTTGTTCGTAACTCGAATGTTCGTATGTAGGGGACTTACGGCATATAAAACGTATAGAGAAAAAGCTCTACATGTACAAACATACTTTTGGAGATGATGATGTAAGTCAATGCCAAAACATAACATGTCAGCTTAGCGCACCGAGTCAAACATCATAAATGCTAAAATGACATACAGGTCGATGGCCGTGCATTCGGCAAAACCGCTCCAAATTTTGCAGACGCTCCAAGATAAAGAAACAAGAACTTCATGTGCAATACAGCCTCCTCAAAATCCATAGATGTCCAAGTAGAAATCCTACCAATCCCCAAACAACTAATTATGAGCCTTATATACAATTTCCAAGCTGTCATTAAGTGCCGGACGCCTACCTTGTCTACTCTGAGCGATGCCTTCGGCCGCGACGCAGCGCCGCGACTGCCCCAAGCCCAGGACCAGCTGATGTTGATCAGACGTGTTGACTTGCTGTTTTTTATTTTGTTTCGCTGCAAGATCGCTCGGCTGTAAAGTTCAACAAACACAGGATGTCGGCGGAACAGGTGCGTCTCTCTGACAGACGATTCGAACATCCACGACGCGTTGTCATACGCTGCCCGTTCTGAACGGGTTGTCCTTTCTGTGAACCGTGAGAGCGGGATCGAACACTAAAGCGACAACTCTTGCAGATTTCAGAAAGTCCAGGAATGTCCAAATTAGGCAGAGCAGTGATGGGGAACACAACACAGGAAATCCTTTATCCTGTCTCACAAGCATTTACACACACACACACACACACACGCTAATCTTTCACCAAACTCCAAAGAGTCGTATCAATAAATCAGAACAAAGGATTAAAGCTATTTTATAAGTTTAGAAGCTTATTGAGATATACTATACTGTATGTATGTACGTTTCATCAAACTTTCATAAAGCAGACACAAAGTAAGGAATAAAACACTTGGTGATATAATGTTACAGGAAAACAACTTGAGTGTTGGTTCGTTTCCAATAACAGCATGCGTAAAGTTTTTGATTTCTCTTATAGGACAGCACTCATCGTCTAAAGCGCTTTATCCCGTATACAGGGTCATGGCGGGGAGCCTGGCGTCTAGCCCAGGAGACTTCGGGCATGAGGCGGGGTACAACCTGGACGGGGTGCCAATCCAACGCAGGATACACACACATAAATACACTCACTCGCACACTACCGGCGATTTGGGAATTGCAATTAGCTTAATCTGCATGTCTTTGGACTGTGGAAGGAAACCGGAGTACCTGGGGGAACCCACCAAGCACGGGGAGAACACACACAGACTCTGAGGTGGGACTCGAACCTGCACCCTGAAGGTGCAAGGCGACAGACAACTCCATCTGGACTTACAATATTTTTTTATGTCCCAATATCATTAGGTTTATATTAAAGTATTGATATACCCAAGTGTAGTGGTTTCTATAGAAACAACAGTTATACTACATTAGAAAATTATAATCTTCCGACCAATCGGATCAAAGAACTGGACAGAGTTGTGGTACTAAGAGTAAAAAAACAAAAAAAACAAAAAAATCTCATTGTTTTTTTTGTCGCGTGGTACATTCCCTGCTTTTGCAGCTGGGACTTCTCAAAAGACAAGCTGATGTTTTTCTGATGTCATAGGGTTTCCTGTCTGAGACTCACAGCTGGACCTTCAGGCTCGTGAAAAAAAAAAAAAAACTAAAATAGGAGAAAGACAACATGTTTGCAGTTTTTCCTCTTTTAAAACATTTTCCCAAATGAGGTCTCACCTTAGAACTTTTGTCTCGTCCTATAATCGGTTTTCTCCCCTTAGCCGTGTCTGTCTCCAATTAGAGATCTACAACGCGGAGGAAATGTTCCTCATTCTTCTCCTCAGGAACTCGGATGGAGGTCAAACCGAGCCATATTTAATTGACCCCGGGCAGCGCAAAATCTCAAAACTCTCACTGGAGGGAAATGCTTGCATGCCCCATGCAAAAATCCCCCTGCGATTCAGGATTTCCCTTTCAACCTCCCACAATGTGGAAACGCGAACCACAGACAGGCTTTTCCCTCCAAAAACCTTCATTCCTTCTCTAAGGCAACGGGCAGAAAGGTCTCGTCTCCAAAGAGCCGGAAAAGGTCAGACAGTTCCAAGCGTGAGCTTTGCATATATTATCTTTCCTTCCCGAGATGTCTCAGAGACTGTTCCCTTTCACTTAAATTCCAGGCCTGACTTTGAAACATAGCTACTGTGTGAGTAAGTATGAAATGTGCATGGCATGTGTTTGTGATTTTTGGGACATGCTGTTATGGGAAATAACGTAGTGTGATGTGGACTGGTGCGAGTTCCTGTTCCCACCCTGAAGTTGATTATTTTCAATATTTTCATTTTTCGCAGCCCAGTTCACACAAGGTAGTGACACCATGGTAGCTGCCTTTAATCAGTAGGCACCGCAGCTCTCATTAGAAAACATCATGCAGACTTGGAAGACTAAGAAAAAATAACAGATTTCTTTAAAATGACTGGCACGCAACCTCAAGCGTCCCCAAACGTCAGGCCCTTTTTTAAACTTAAGCTACAGTTGCAGACCTTCCACCTCTCTCTGAAGTTCCGGGAGACTCCCGCCTATTAATAGCAACTCTAAGACATCCGCAATCATACATGATATCCGGGAAACCGTTTTTTTTTCTTTCTTTTTTTTTTTTTTGAGAGCAAGAGAGAAAGAGCACACTTGCATTGTGATTCATCTCTCTTTTGTGCTAAGGCAAGCACTTTTCTTAGCAGGAAAGGGCTTTACATTTGACATCTTTCTCTCTCTCTCTCATATTCAGAATTTAGCACCCTTATACAGAGCGGCTTACATTTTTATCTCATTGTACATCTGAGGGTTAAGGGTCTTGCTCAAGGTGCCCAACAGGGACAACTTGGTGGTCATGGGGTTTGAACCTGGAACCTTGTGATCAGCAGCCCAACACCGTAACCAGTGGGCTACCCCCATCCCCGGTTGTATGCCACATGCTTTAATATCTTTTAGGGACCACAAAGTAATTGGTGAGAACAATCACAGAAAAGACTGCTCAGGTATTTTACACTTCATTTCAGCAAAAAGTCTCACAAGATTAAAAAAAGCTAAGGTGTGCATCTTTAAATGCCAAGCACAACCTGCCCTTAGTAAGCACTCGGGCAACCATTCAGGACAAAGTGTTCTGGTTCCTGATGGTTAGGAGGAACTTCACAAAATGAGTTTTTGCAGGGTGGGACGTCTGCAATTGATGCTCAAATTGAAAGGGAAAAAAAAAACAACAACTTTAGAACACTAAAAGTTCAGGAAACTGTCGTGCCCTTTTTGTCTTCACTTCTAAAATGCTATCATATATCAATTATTGGCCTCAGTGTACACACAGGGTCTGTATGCATGTAGTTTGCATGTTCTCCCCGTGCTTGGTGGGTTTCCTCCATGTACTCAGGCTTCCTCCCACACTCCAAAGACATGCAGATTAAGCTATTCATTTTCCCAAATTGCCCATAGTGTGTGTATGAGCTTGTTAATGTTGACCGGATGCCATTTCTTGGTTGTAAAAGTGAGTCACCATTGGCCTCCACTGTCCCTATTTGGACAACGGAGGTTCCTGGATGGATGGATCGATGGATGGATGGATGGATTGATGGGTGTACGCATGAAATCAGAGGTATACATGGCTATCGTTGTGTGAAAGTGACATAGGTGTTAAATTTTTTCCATGTTTTGGATGAAGACAATGAAACGTTGTCATGAAGAAAACCTTATTGTCTTATTGATGTATATTTAATGGCATGTTGAAGACTAACTCTTTAAGCATTATGAGACCCAAAATGACTCGAGCACAATTAGAAATCAAACTGATGAATATGCTGTACATATTACAGATATAGAAATGATTACAGATATCGTTCTGACAAGAACAAAAATTACGGACTGTTCCGACATCGCGCTGTAGGGACGTTTTCCAGGATAGTGAATCATATTTTACAGTAAACCGCTACAAAACCCCGCGGCCTTCCACAAAGTGTGTGGCTAATGGCTGTTTATCTGCGGCTGATTTCGTGACTACTCGGGGTCAGGCGCTTTGTGATGGCCATCGATCTTGGCTCGAGCTTCAAAGCTGCCAACGGCTCGCTGTTTATTTACACTCGTTTCGCAAAGGATGATAAGAATCACACACGAGAGAAGCGGACGGAAAGCCCAAATCCTTTCTTCGGGCTAGAGCAGATTTGCATCATTAGAGTCTGGCTACAACTAAAGAGCTGAAGATGAACCCGTTTACAGGCAAATGCATAAAAACAATCCAATCTCTTTTCTAAAAAGAGAGTGTGGAACGATTTTATATGAATGAAGACGAAGCTGGTTTCCAGTCCAAGTAAAGCTACTAGAGCTAAAAAACACACCCCTAACTGTAATATTTCCTAACCAAGACTATAAAGTACAAAGTAACTAACTCAAATTCCTACAAACTCATTATATCAATAAATGATGAGTATAATTTTATCCACTTAGAGTTATAATTAATGTTGTGGGAGGACAAGCTAGTTTCTGTTATCACTTACGTTATAGCAGCTGTAAACGGATGTAAAAAGGCCGTTCGTCCATGAATGACGATCCTGGTCGACGTGGCACGGAGCCCAGTGTAGTCATTCCCGTGAACATTGAAAATAAAATCGATGCCGCCAACCTGCAGAACAGACGCATCCGTCTGTGGGAACTGAACACACGATCATTAACTAACACCACTTGCACATTACAGGGACTCATCGTGGAGTTATTGCCACATCCCCCATACAGTCTTGACCTCGATCTAAGCGACTTCCACGTAATTGGACCATTAAAGGAGTTTCTGGGAGGTCAGCATTTCAGACGTGATCAGGCTCCGGAGTACTGAGAAAACTTTGTACCTTGATGGTATCCAAGCACCAGTGAGGTTACTGGGATACTGTAAGTGCATTAGTGTAGCCAGAACAAAGTTAACCGTGTTCTGTACAATCAAAGTCCCGCTTCGACTTGAGCGCCTTGTATTATGAAAAATGCCTATAGTGGGACGAGGTCAAATTTTTTCGGGAGGATTTGTTTAATTCCTTTCTGTTAAATAGTTTGTGAAGACTCAACAATGGTTACTACAGTAACAATTTGCTCAATTTGGATAGTTTAATACTCGGGCAGGATGGTTGAACCTGTTCAGCCCCGGTGGTGGTGCTCTGGGTACAACTTTGCCCAATTTTATTCTTCGTTTGATTTTTTAATTATTGCACCAAGGACTTGATTGTTCCTTGTTAAAAATATTCAGTTATACGTCATGACCAACATCCTGAATCAAATCATGGTTCATGGATTGTGTTCACCTGTCCCGTTTCCTCCTGAGTATATCAGGATATACTGTATTTAACGCTCTATGTACAGTATGCACATTTTCTTTCACCGGTTTTAACCTAGAGTACAACCAGTGCACAACACTACCAAATCTCCTCCTTCATTTTGCAAAGTTAAAGCTTTAGTTCTCATTGGGTGCTACATATGGGAGACTAAAAATACAGGGCAATACAGGGCACAACACTCTCCCTGGTACAATATGATTACCCGAAGTAGCCAAGGAATCTTTTTTAAAACGACTATTTATTTATTGGAGGGAGCCCCATCGCCAAGCACTGACCCCAATTAGAACCGTCGATTGACATCTCAAAACTTGCTGGACGTCACTGGGAGAGCACAAATGGCTCCTTGTGGCATGGGGACACAGGGTCATGTGCAAGTATTTATTTGAGGCTTTGGAAGCCTCTTGGGGACAGCTCTGTCAAATTCTCAGTCCTGAGAACCCACTGTTCTTTTTGTTTTTTGTTTTCTTACCACACATGGGATTGCTGCTCGAAGGGCTTTTAAACGATGGTGAGCCACGAGCTCCTAGTGAGAGCAAATCCTTTGCTGAACTAAACAAACCTCCCACATGATTGCCAACCCAAAGCATTTGGTATGTGCATGCGAATTAAGTCATGATCCAAATGCTTAGTTCACATATACATATATGTGTTGTGGGTAGTCGTACACTCGTCCCTGCATCACTGAAAAAGCTTTCACTCAGCAAACCTTTTGCAGTCATGTTCACATACTATGGCTGGACCTATTCCAGTGTTAACAGTAATGACCTATATTTTACCTACCTAGATATAGACGTACACCGCTCAGTCACTAACATAGCTGCAAGGTGATTTGAAGAACATTGATTATCAATTATATACCAGTAAACTGATAAGAAGATCCTCTGCACATGCCGTGCCTGAGCTGCCAGTGACTCAGACCCTATCTTCCCTCCAGACCTGTCTGACACACCCTGGTGTCCTCGTCTCATGGAGGCCTCCGGTTCTCTGCTAAGGATGGCCCTGTGTGGTCTGCTCAGGATGCGTCCGGTGACTGGGGACAGTGCCACTTGACCAACAGTCCTGGCCTCGGCTGATTCAGACAGCTATTCTCCGATGGCTTGCGACTGCAATCACTCAACAGTCCAGGACTAATTCCCACCACCAGCAATATTGGACTTCATCTTAACTTAAACACCTCTCCAGTTATACTGAACCTCCAGCCCCCTAACACACAGCATGGCTGCAGATCAATCCCTGCTATCTGATGTCACCCAATTGAGGATGGGTTCCCTGTTGAGGCTGGTTCCTCTCAAGGTTTCCATCTATTGCCATCTCCCTTCATGCTTGCCAATGCAGCACAAATCATCAAAAAACTTCAACAGTAACCATGACAGAAATGTATAAGAACATCAAGTGGATGTTGGGACCCAGCAGGCAAAAGGTTTGAGGTGGTTGATCTGGCCTTCAAACTCCTCAGATGCGTATCTGATTGAGCACCCAGGCGATGCACCAGACAAACAAGTCCGAAACCTGGGTGGTTTCAAAGTTATGGCTGATCGGTCTACATACAAACATACATTACTGGATTTGCACAACTATTTTTACCCTATTTATTCCTTTCCTCCACCTCATGTTCTGATGTTTTGCATTACACAGTCTTGTATACAGGGGAGTGTTGAGTTCCACAACAGCATTTCAACATATTTTGTGCACCTGACCATCACTGATTACTACCTTCAATAGTTTGTACATGGGTACATTTGTAGTAAGGATCCACTCCCTACTGTATAAGTGCATGCACTATATGTACATACAGTATAGCCTCTATACACTTTAACACATTGCTACACTACAACGTCAATATAAAAAGCTACTTCAGGGGTCGGATTTGTACTCCATGTAAAAGTGCACTAGACATGATATGAAATAATAGGATTCTACACCTATATGTCCCCCACCCTGTACCCCTAGTGTTACATCATGGATATAAAATAACCATACACCTTATATTACTTAAACGTCCCTAGATTTATAAATCTGCGGGACACTGAACACTGCCAGACTGTTCTATATAGAACATTTACCAAACAAACTGAAGAACTCTTATGGCTGAGATTTTAAATTTTTTTTTCTTCTTCTAGCGTATACTGTATTTAAAGAAAAAATATGGAAATAAGACTGCTCCAGCTATATATACTGTACTCTGCATGCACTCCATGACAGAAGAGTAAAGAGTACTCTTCTACACCCTACATAGGGCACTACATAGGGGTGCTAATTAGTAGCCAGTCAGTGATTCATTCCTAGAGGAATAAAGACAGCCCTAGACAATTAAAGCTCACAGATGTGGCCACTAAACTTTTTTTTTTTTTTTTTTCCCTTTCTGGACAGATCCCAAATACTGACTCACTTTCTCTATAAGTGCACTAGATTAGAAGGGAATACAGCGATATCTACAGCATAACTACCAGGCTTCTGATTGGTTCCATGGAAACGTTTTAGCTTCCTGAACAGATTCTGTTTGAAACATGCTCTAATAAGTAAACAATTGTAATAGAGGTTTTGCTTCTTCTTCAAAGGGCCAACCAAGATTAGAAGCTTAGTAGTGCATGCCCGAGTCTGGTGAGTGGACATGTTTCGATTCAGCGGCCTAATTCGTGTGTGTGTGTGTATATAGGCAGGAGGAGCTTGGTGGTTAAGGTGTTAGAGGTCCCTGGTGCCACCACACTGCCACTATTGGGCTCTTGAGCAAGTGCTCAGATTCAATCTGGTGTCAACTCAAGCTGGCAACCCGACCCTGTCCAGTAAGTAACTGCGAAAGAAACGACAGGTATCCAGGAGTATAAGTCGCCGTGGCAATGTACACCAGAAGGCACATGGACAGACCCTTACCCCCGTCCTTTATCCCTAATGCTTGTATATGTACACTGTTGTTGTTGGTCTTTTGGCTGCTCCCAGTCAAGGAGTCGACACAGCAGACGATCCGATCCGCACAACAACTTGGCACAGGTTTTACACCAGATGCCCTTCCTGACACAGCCCTCACATTTATATCTGGGCACTGCAACTAGTGGCTGGGGTTTGGCCATTGGGTGGGAATCGAACCTGTGCTTTCCACATGGCAGGCGAGGAACCCACCACTGAGCCACTTAATGGATTTATTTCTGTATGTTCCTTCCATAGGTGTACGGGTTCCGAAGCCTATCCTGGGAAAACAATACAAGGAGGACACCTTGGATGGAGGACACACACACACACACACATACATACACACACACTTGGGGGCATTTACATTAAAGCATTTGGCAGGCGCTAGAAATGTGCTTTGAAGTTTAAGTCATTGGAAAGATCCTTACACTGGCTACTAGGTTCCTGATTTGATGCAGCCAAATGTAACAAATCCACCCACAGGCAATGGTTTTTGGGATGAAACCGGAGAACCCGGATGAAACCGGTGCAGAAACAGAGAGAAGACAGGAAACATTTGATTTTAGAGCTCACCGAACCTGTGACCCAAGATATGCATAATAAATTCAGTTTGTGTAATGCATATCAAACATGTATCATCATCATCATCATCATCATTCTTCTTATAATTATTATTTCCTCTAGATTATGTGTGAGATTGTTATCCCACATGGCGGAGTCTTTGTGAGTGCTCTATGTGATATGTGATGGAGAGTAACGCCGGTATGGATACAACAACCACAATTATATATGAATATATATGAAATAATAATAATCATAACGCTGCGTTAGAGAGGCGCAACGCGTGCACCGGACCAGAGGAGCGCACTCACCGCGTACTGCTGCTCTCCTGCACGCGATATTCCGTCGTTTTGTCCAGCTCGTGCGCAGAGCCCTTCCTGCGTCCATGTGAAACAACTCACACATTCATTTTACTCACGACCCTTCTGGTCGCCTCGTGACGTCAGAGGGAAAGAGCGCGCGTCACCGGCGCCGCCTGCGCGCATGGATTGGTGCACTCAGTCAGTGTGTGTGTGTGCGCGCGCGCGCCCATCCGTCTGTACATAGAGCCATCTAGTGGTCAACCTCTAACACCACCATCATTATGTGCTATATAACATGTGTGTGTGTATATACTGTATATATATATATATATATATATATATATATATATATATATATATATATATATTACACACACACACGTGTTATATATATATATATATATATATTTCTATATACATATTTTTTATATAGAAAAATATATTATATATTTGTACAGAAAATCATCTCTTTCTTCATATTTGTACAGCTAAGTTTTCTTTATATTGTGTATTTGTACAGCTAGGTTTTCTTATATTGAATATTTACAATCTTATCTTCTGTATATCTTCTGTCTTAACTTCTATATTTATTTTTTTTTTCTTTTCTTAGCTAAAGTTATTTTCTATATTTTATTTCTTATTTTATTCAATATTCATTTCCTATTAATAGTGATTTTATTTTTAAGGTCATGGGCTGCCGTTTAAGCATTTCACTGCACATCGTATTGTGTATAACTGCACATGTGACAATAACATTTGAATTCGAATACTGTGATGTATATTATATTAATTTGATCTTTAAAGTATTATCATATTATTATCATATCAATACATACTGTATAGCACTAAGTTTAATTTTAGGTTTTTCTTTTCCTGAAGTGTGTGTAAAACTAAAATAAGTGGAATATATATACTGTATACCCAGTGCACTGGGGTCAGCATCAGCATTTTGCCCAGTTTATGGACATGTGGTCGAATATGTCATGAAGGCAAAGGTTCTCCTTACTGGATCCTGACAGAGATCTCCTTTTGGATCTCTGAATGCTGAATTTCACTAAATCTGCTTTTGTTTTGCTAAATTTGCTTATATACTGTAAATGTATTTGTATTGGGATTTCACGTGATAGACCAACACAAAGTGTTGACATGAAGTGGAAGAAAAATGAAAAAAATAAATAAATAAATCTATGAAATATCTCAAAGCACACATATATAACTTACTGCCTAATATACAGTATAATGCCCCTTGCCATTGTAACAACATCACCTTTCAGTAGTTTTAATGTTACGGTTGATCAGTGAACTTTACTATACTATATTATACTACCAGAGGTTACATGCTACCATTCCCTGCAACAAGAGTGTGCGCTCAACTGGCTGCTCAAATGTTTTGTCTCCCATTAATTGTGCTTATCACAGCCGCTGCCTACTGTTACAGTCAGTGAGGAACACTTGACATGCCCAGAACATGACATAAAAGTCTATGATGATGCTGCCTACATAATTTCATATACTAGGATGTCACTGATTACATCCGGCAGTTTCTTAAAGGGACAGATATCTCAAAATAACGGTGTGGACATCAATTTCCACATACAAAATGTTTATTATTATTATTATTATTATTATTATTATTATTATGAAAAAAGAATATAATAAAAAAAATCCAAATGCCTTGTTTTTATTAAAGAACACATCGAGGACAGCAAGAAAATGTGAAAAGTATTTAAATTTTGTGTCATTTAACCATGTATTGCATTCACTGGAATTAGCTGAGCAGCATGTAGAGACGTGACAAAATCACATCCACCCAATCAAAGAAGATGGTATAAAATGGAGAAAACACATTTCAAGATGTGTGTATATACAGTATATACTGTATGTGTCTAGATGTTTGGTCATTTATAATAAAACCTTATAAAAAAATGTTTATGATAACTGAGTGATTCTCATGAAAACAACCAAAGGCACTTTATAGTGGTATTAACCCCATTATACTACACTATGCTGTAATGTGATGTACTGTACTGTACTATACTATAATACAATGTACTATACTAGAATACAATACTAAGTATTGTGAGTGGGTTCTGACTGAGCAGCTCTGACTATTTCTAGCTTCATGAACAAAGTATACTTTATCAAACTGACAACAACAACAAAAAAATTAATTAAAAAGCAAAGACTACAAAATGATTCCAATAAAACTTTATTGACTTCCATCCTCCAGCACTCAATGAGCATGCAGATACAGGCTTCAAGTTTAAAACGTTTTTTGTTTTGTTTTGTTCTTTTTTTTTTTTTTTTTAATCCTTTCAAATTTTCTTAAAAAACTACGTGCACCTTAAATAATCGTTTCCTTAGCGTACAAACCACAAAAATACCAGTTTTACATTATCAAATACTGCACATAGAAAACGTTTACAAAGCACAAGTAGAAAATTACAGCTCCTGTTTCCTGTACTGTTTCCATTTCAGTAGCGCGCTCCTGCACAGCCTGTCCCTCCCTTCAGAAAGACAGATCAGTGGCGAGTTTGTGCACTTAAAACTACTCACGCTGTCCCCGGTTCAAGACTGCTCACTTTTACTGCTGTACTTCCTGCAGGACATCAGTAAAAGCTTTATTACAGAGCATGGTCGGGTCTGAGGGAAAAGCTACATTTCTGGCGGTAATCTGTCTCATTTCTGGTACGTTTACATTCAGCACAACATTGTGAGAGAAAAAAATCAAGAGGATCTCAATGTCTGTTTTTTTCCTCTTTTTAACAATGCTGAAGTGTTTTGAAATGACTGATGGATTAGGAGAACATCGTCAAGCAGACACAAACTCCATATTGATATTGTTACCGTAAAAAGAAACAACTTTGCCAATCAACAGTCAATTAAAATAATACAGCATTTCCTACAGTGTATGTCGTGTACTCCATTTCACTGCGGACGTATTGAGCCTAAGCTGAAAACCAGGGGCTAGGCCATGATGCATGTTCCCTAGATGATCGGTAGTGCCATACAATATGTAGACGGTGCAACTTTCAAACAAGCAGGGAGCTGATAATCTAATGAAGAGATATTGCACTACATGCCATTCTATATCCTATATGAATTGCCCAGTGTCCTTCGTTATATTGCAAATAAATTAATAGAAAAGATTATTGTAAGTTGGCTTTTTTTTCTTTTTTTTTTAACCTTGTTTAAAAACACAACTGAAGGAAATGAGGCTAAAGCCCACCCTTTTTATCTGACCAGCTTTAAGAGGTTATTGCAAACTGAACGGAAGGCAAGCGAATGCTACAAAATAGTAAAGTTCATATTGTTATGTTGTTAATACACAAATATGGCGTATAATCTGTCGTAAGTGGAAACCGAAAGACGTTAGGGTGCTACCCATGTAAATCACAATCCCGTGGTGCAAGATTACAGACAAAAAATATCATGAAATCTGTGATTAAAACATCCCAAAATCAAATAAAATGCTTCTTCAGCCTCAATATACCTGTAAAAAAACAGAAGAAAGAAAAAATTGCACTAACTCCCTTTTTTTTTTGCAAGCGAATAAGACTTACAGTTCCTCTCGAGACATCGCAGTGATCATCAATTCAATACATCAATAATCAATAATACATTCATCAATCTTCGTTAACAAGCAGGCACATCACAGAAAAAAAATACTCGAGCTTTTGCAAGAGATCGAACAGGATCCTGGCGCCCCAACGACACACCTTGGAAACAAAGTAAACGACTTTTCAAAGCCCTCATGTAACATTTCAAAGGCAGAATTCGGATTCGAAATCCTCCCAGCCTCCAGCGAAACGCTCTCTAGAAACCTCCTTGCGGATTTGTATTTATAAAAAAATAAAACTACATCTCACGATCGCTTTCTGCACGTTTGTCTTTAATTTTTTTTTTTTTTGGTATAAACGTCTCATCTGATCTCAATCAGGATCCAGCAATCAGACAGTCAGTCTAAGCATCGTCCAGTTCTACTTTTGGAATATTTAATCACGTGTTCTAAACAAGTCAGAAAGGGGAAACCCCACAAAGCACTCAAGTTCACCTTGACTTCCTGGGACGTACTAGTACGTCAGGTATTTTAAGAACAGTCCTAAATGCTAAAACATACTGTATAATCTGTAAAAAAAAAAAAAATTTTAAAAAAAGAAAGTTTTTTTTTCTTTTTAGTGTTTATCCTGGTCATGTGATTGACCTGTGTACACTACCCACAATGCATTGCAAGCAATAGTGTGTAATGAATTGCAGCGTAAACTTACTGTATCTATAAAGTACAACTACAGGTCGTATTTTTATAGCTCTATAGCTTCTCTAGGTTTTGGTCAATCGAATGGGTTTATGTAGTGCACAACAACATTCATGCCACAGAGGAACCAATTAGCTACTAAATAGTCAGCTACACAGTACAGTACAGTACATCAAAGTCATGCCATTCTCTGCTGCCAAAGGTATGTCATATATTTAAAATGTTTTCAGGACAGATATTTCTTGCTACAATAAATAATATTAAGAACTTTCCTGTAGTTTGGACTTCAACCTAAGTAGCTTCTTCATTTCTCACACTATATGCTCACAGAAGTTCTATTTAAAGGTGATTTTGTTGGACTGTGGTGATGTTGTGTATATAAAGCTACAACTGGTAACCTCATGAAATATTACAAATTTTTTACAAAACTTTTTCAAACTTCATCATTTCAAACTTCTCTAAATCCTGAAAAAAAAAAAAAAAAAACCTCAGCTGTCTGTGATTATACTGTAAGTCCAAGATGACACAATCCAGCTAGGTTCCCTAGATGGTGGGTATTGTATACATCAATCAAAATGAAACCGGCCAATCAAGCATGGTATGCGCAAGAGGGCAGACAGCACTTTTCTCTCAGGTTTTTTTTTTTTTTCATTTTTTTTTTTTTTCAGGATGGTCTGTGGCTCAGCATGAGACGAATAGCTTGGATCAAGTGTTTTAGCGGAAGCAAGCGTTCTCATTTCCCCAAATCTGGTCCATACTAGGGAGATCTACTGTAGCTAGAGTGGGAAATGGTGAGTGATCAAACCGAGGTAAAACGGGGTGGAAAAACTACAATAGTGAAACGACGATACAACCCGATCTCATGCAAAATGTGCAACAATCGAGACTCATGAGAAAAGAAGAACGGACTCATAAGACTTTGGAGCTCATTAGAAAAACATTATAAAAACAACAACTTTGCACGTGTGCTAAGATCATCCTCCAGATGTGGGCACCCCTACTGGCGTCACCTCAGCACTACAATTCTCAAACTCGCGATTGTTTAAAATTTACGTTTTTTTTTTTTTTTTCTTCGTTTCGTTTCTTTTAAATTCTGGCTAAAGCAGAAAGTCAGAGACAAATTACACAAAACGCAGCCTATGTATGAACCCTGGACCTGTGAGACAGCAATGCTACCCAGACTGCACCACATTCAGACCGGCAAGACAAGCTCAAACGTCCATCATTACGTAAACTTAACCCAAATCCAACATACTGTACTAGACCTGAAAAAAAAAAAAAAGAAAAGAAAAACTACTAGCATACGCGTATTCATGCATTCAGCGTCCGTTTTCCGATCATCATTTAACGGTTCTGCAAGGCCAATAAAATGTATAATTTGTTCATTTACAGAGTATAGACATGTACAATCAAAGTGCCAAGTATAAATAAAAACCACATGGAAAAATAGCAATATCTAATTGTCAGTTAAAAAGGACAAAATTATTCAGCTGTTAAAGAGTGAAAAAAGTGTTTTCCGTACAGTCTAGAGGAACATTTAGATAAAAAAAAATAATAAATAAATAAAAGCATGAAATACATACACTTCCCACTGAAGCAGTGTAAGACATTTATATTTATACTCCAGATCTAGATTTGAATTCTTCGAGTCTTTGTAACACACACGACACAAAGGTGATACAAAGGTGATACGTGATGTGTAAAAGCAAAACACAAAAACAGAAACCGTCAACTATTTTTTTACAAGCATATTTCTTTCTAAATAGAATGATGTCATAAATAAAATGACCAAAAACTAAAAAAAAAAAAAAAAAATTTTTAAAGCTTTTATAGAAATCTTTCTGCCCTTGAAGTAAAAAAAAAAAAAAAAAAATCTAAGTGAAATTGCAAGGTTTAGAATGTTTTGTGATGTGATGGATTTTTGACTTTAGACTATGTAGTGTACGACAGTCTCTGAATGTGTAAAAAAACAAAACAAAAACAAACAAAAAAAACACTTTAACTTGTATGACAACAGGGATTTAAAGACATTGATAAAGCGTTGGTATAAGGGTGTTTTCACACTAGATTTGAATACAGTATGTGACTGTACACTCCAGAGCAATCTTTGTGTTCAGAGAGAAGAATTCCTTTAGAACCATTCGTTAAGTTCACAGTTCCACGCAGCACTTTGGTACATCTGGGTGCTCAATCATTCAGGCAGAACTGCAAATGACATTTAGCAAAGGCCCTTATCCAGACCGGCTTAAATTTTTTATCTCATCATACATCTGATCAGTTGAGGGTTAAGGTCCTCGCTCAAGGGCCCAACCTGGTGGGGGCGGGGTTCAAACCGGGGTCCTTCCGGACCGTAGGCCAACGCCTTAACCACTGAGCTACCCCTGACCCTCATGTAGGAAAATGAGCTTGATTTTTTATATTTACAAATTTTTAGTTGCTAAGGTTTTTAGCGCACATAGACATTTCTTTCACCGAGCAGTCACTTTATAAAGCTGAATGAATTGTGATTCAAATCAAATCAGGTACTACGTTGTTGCATTTGAGTTATGCATATTTTCAGATTCCTGGTTCAATAAGCTCCATGGTGATACAAAGTTTATTAGTGTATCATGTCGGCTTGCTGAGATATGGCCAGGGCAAATTTGTTCATGAGCAGGGCCTTGGGATAGGAAAAATTCCTATCTCTAGAATATTTAGAAAGTTTCGAGAATTTTGTGATAAGGAATAAGAGACGAGGAATCATCAGCTTCAATTTGACACCCTGCTGTTTTCCTATCACATCTGGACAGACCAGTTTGGATAGGGTTAATTAAAGTGCTTTAAAACAATGTTTATGATTAAAAATCTTTACAATACTGATTAAGGATCAGAAAGACAAGGTATTTATCAACTCATCAATTTATCTGTTTTTGCTGAGTAACATCTGACTTGATGGGTCACATTTACAGCTAATCACTGTGACGTTCAGGTTTTATATATCAATAGCCTGTGGATTGTGCTGGACCACGACTGATGTGAACCCCAGACCAGAGTTTTTAAAAGGAAAAAAATAATCGTTCAAACGCCTCAGGGCTTGAAAACAAAGTTGAAAATTTTTCAAGTGTGAAAACACCCTAAACATTATTGTCCCAAAACCCAGTTTTTCGGAAAGTTGCAGTATGTTAAGTACAAATCCAAATAAAAAATAAAAAGTACAAATGTCTTGATCTGTTGGTAAAATATTTTAGATTTTTGGAATGTAGACATGTCAAGGTGGATAAATTACGAATTATTTAAAAAATAGCACACTTATACCAGGTGGCCCACAAATCTGTATCCATAGGCATATAATAATAATAATAATAATAATAATAATAATAATAATAATAGAATACATTATAGCAAATTCTCAACTGACGGCTTCTGACTGTGCAGCAGATGTATAAACACTAAATACAGGAAATTTTACCATTTCATAATAAATCAGAACTGATGCAAAGATGATTTCCTGTTTTAATACAGGAACAGTTCTGAGCCGAACCTGATGATCCCCAATGAAACACGTTGTTAGGTCTGATTCTATTCCATCTTTTTATTTGTTAAGCCTTGAAGCCATCTTTGGGCTGAAATATGGGAAAGAAGATGCCTGTAGGTTCAGACGTCTGGGTCACCCTGCATGACTCCCAATCCATAACATGTAGGGTTATGTAAACAACTAATAACATGCTCTTCGCTATGTAATCCATAACACGGAGATAACAAGATTTTAAGAAGTAATATGCACAGATTGAAAAATTCAAAATGTTTGAGAAGGGTTTGAGCAAATGATCTCAATCTAAAAAAGGTTACGTTAACATTACTACTTATTTTGAAATTGTTGAGGCATGAATAAGGAGCAGGATATGATATGTGAGATGATGTTTTGCACTGTGTTAATTAATTAAAAAAATATTAATTATTATAATAAAAAAAAATCAGATGTCTAAAGATTTGAGAACTTAACACACTTAGTACTTTACCCAGATATATTATGTGAAAAAAAAAAAAAAAAAAAAAAAAACAAGTAGGATCTTGAGAAGCCTCAGTGGTGCCTCGGTCTGAATGGAGAAGATGATTTTGAGCCACGACCTCAGCGTATAAAAGAGGTCGAATAGCAACGTTGAGAAAATCCATCATTCTTAGGCTCTAATCAACATCAACAGGACACAGAGATTCGTTTCCACTCACGACCTCCATGACAAGGCTTTTAGTCGTCTGGATCTACATGCTGGTCGAGAGGAAATGCTCCATCGTCCACGCGCAAAAACGCGACTCGCAGAAAGTCCACTGCGTTTTCATGACACCTTCTGTTCTTCTTTATTACAAATTGAGCTGCTGGTTTTCGTTGTTCAGTCGAATGCTGCTTCGCTTTATATCCGGAGACACTGAACAGAGCCTTGTCATGTACAGTAGCTACCATTCAGTACAGATCCAACATTCACCAAAAAAAAAAAAAAAAAAAAACAAAGAAAAGAAAAGAAAAGAAAGAAAAAAACTAAAACGACAGCATTGGCAAAAATAAATACAGTTTATATTATAGTCTATATGCATTTAAAGGCAAGCTTGAAACACCACTCTGTATTTGTCTGTGAGTAAACATGCAGATAATAAATACATTAACACAAATATCTTTATATATATATATATATATATATATATATATATATATATATATATATAAAATGTTTTCTGTCTAAGTTCATACATTTATGCTACCATATGTAACAGGAGTTATGTGCATTTAAATATTTATATAACCTGACTGGTGAATTTGAGCCCTGCCCTTAAGAAGAGAGTATATGTGTGTATGTGTGTGTGTGTGTATACGTGTGTGTGTGTGTACAGTATATGTGTGTGTATACGTGTGTGTGTGAGAGTGTGCGTCTTGACATTCACCCAAAATCCTGCATTAAAAACACCCTTGATAAACATAAAGAAAACATACGGCATGGATACTGACCATCCACAAAAATGGGACATGACCCGCGTGACTGATCATCTGGGGTGAAAATGTTTAAGATGTGGTCTGTTTTTTTCTTCTTTCTTTTTTTTGCCATCAGGACAAAGTGCTACCAGGAAAATTAAAAAGCCCTTATTGTCAGCAGTCGATAAGCATCAAACCCTACACGGCACTGGGACTTTGGGAAAGTGCTACGGCGTTCCGATATTAAAATAAACTCCCTGTTACAACCGAGGCACGTTTTGGCATCAGAAATGGGATGAGCAGAACGGAAATAATAGTCATTGTTAAACAAACAAACAAAAAAAAAATCATTAACTTGCTTAAGAGTAAAAGATTTTTAAAAATGAACTCATTGTTTAATTTGAAGACCAGATTGATGTGTAGAGCTGGCATACGCTTAAACATATGCAGAGATGGACAAAATCGTAACATTCATAATCAATCGCCAATATGCTGCTCACTATTATGCCCGGGTTAAACGGGAATGCTTGAATGCTATATACGTAAATGTTATATAACAAGCTGTATTAGATAATGAAAATTCCTTCTTGTAAAATAAAAGTTGACAGTTTTGAACTGTTTCATGTGGCTTATTTTTCTTTCCTTTACAATCCCACTATACGCTACTAATGGTTTTCAAGCCAAACTGCGACTTTTGATTGTGCAGAATAAAGAAGGTTTATTTCTCTATATAATCCCCTCCTACACTAATGCACTTACATATCGCTACTGCTTGGATACCACCAAGGTAGTACGTTTTCACAGTACGATTAAACTGGAGCCATGATCAGACTGCCTGCATAACATCTAAAGCGTCACGCCGGCCTCCATGGAACTCCTTTAACGGCTCAAACGGCTCCTTTAACTGGAAATGACTTTGGAGGTCAGGACTGTTGGGGGGGGGACGTACTGTAGCAATCACTCCCAGCCGAGACCCCGTGTCAGAGTGTAAGAGGTGTTGGTGAATGATTGTGTGTACAGTTCCTGCAGATGGGTGCGTTTCTAATGCAAGTTATCGACGAATTATCTGTTGACTTTGAAGGCTACTGTGAATGTACAGTAAATGCGTTTTATTGAAATACCTCCATTCATCAACTTCATCACAAGTCCCAGTTTGACTCGAACACCCCTTTTAGTAATTCCATTTGCTTAACCACCATATATATATATATATATATATATATATATATATATATATATATATATATATATATATAAAAAAGACATGCAGCCTGTTTCTCCTAGGCATGTGATTTGTCCACCCCTGGTATGATTTTCCGCAACACGCAGCACACACCATATATACTATATATATATATAAAATGCATGGATACTTGATGCTCTAATATAACCATTGCATTTAAGAAAGAGGCTACTTGGCAAATCTTCCGGGCAGTATTTGTGCTTCTGAGATAAAAGGGACGGGTGTCCTCTAAGGGACAATTCTTTTTGACCATCTTGAGGGCAGCATTGCAGGCTCTGGGAAGGGCCCTCACACGACATTGTAAACCGTGTTCAAGGCAGTTATCATTATGATATGCGATATGATGACTCTCGATCAGATTGAAGATGTTTCATGCGCCGAAGACAATTCTGGGTGATTAAAGGGAAAGGCTCAGTGCTGGTGTGCTTGTCGATGGATGTCCTAGGGGAGCGTTTCGATGAGGTTCGAAAATGTCAGGCGTTTTGTTGATCTTTGAAAGCTTTATCTTTATCAAGGGTGAAACCATTCTGGACCTGACCGTGTGTACATTAGACTAATCTCTAATTTTTTCTCTCTCTCTCTCTCTTTCTCTCTTTTTTTTTTTTTTTTGCATCTCACCTACTGTAAGTCATTGACTCTGCTACATATCCATTCGTCTACAAACACTACATATAAGAAGAATTGCTTTGGTTTTAAAAAATAAACATTTGAGCAGGTTTGGCATAGAGAGTTTTAGGAAAACAGAAGTTGAAACAGATTTTTTTTTCTTTCTTTCTTTTTTGAGCCGGGGTGGACCGAAGCGTGATGATCAGAAGCATGCTCCATATGGGTTACGCATGTATAAATGCTACATCTTCTGGAAAACTTATGGAAAATGTATGTGTGTGTGTGTGTGTGTGTGTGTGTGTGTGTGTGTGTGTGTGTGTGTGTGTGTGTGTGTGTGCGCGTGTGTGTGCGTTTTAACACGGCTCATTACAACAAACCAGGAGGAGACAAACAGACGGGATGAAGTGTGTGTGCTGGACGATACAGCTACCTATGCGTTTCCACTCACTGTGTCAGAGAGTTGCGTTTAAGACTGAGCTGCACAAAATAAAAAAAGAGGAGGGGACCATAAACACACGGAGGGGAGATATGGATGGAGGGTGTTTTCTAGGTGCACGAGGGGCTGGTGGCGCTCTCGAGGGAGGACTGTGAGAGGCGTCGGGTCAGTTGGCCGATGCTGTGCTCGGCGAGAGAGGAAGTAGGAAACAGCTTGTACCAGCCGCCGATCATGGAGGACAAATCCAGCTCGTCCAGGAGGATCTGGGCCATTCCCATGAAGCACTTGCTGTCCATGCGGCCGTAATCGCCCCACACAATCACCTAGTGGAGAGCGAGGCAAACAATTAGTGCTGGGGTTTAAAATCCATCAGCCTCTGGAAGCACTTTGAAGTATTTCTTCTGATTTTTGATCCGTCAGCTTTAAATACTGTATAGCTAATATAAACTGAAGTGCACACAATTAATTCCCTTGATTGTTCTTCATAAACAGTATATAGGAAAGAGAATCACCAATCACCTCTCTGTACAATATTATCCTGATACCAAGGTGCGGATTCGATTAAAATTACATTTCTATACTGTAAGTTGGGATATATATACTGTTTTTATAAATATCCCAACTCAATATTACATTTGCTCCGTTTTTGTGACAATTTTAAATTAAAAAAAAAACTTTAATGGGTAATTGAAGGTATCCCATTCCTTACATCATTAGTTTTCTCACTTAAAAATAAAAAATTCAAATGCAAGAGTTTAACATTTACTGTAACTCTGCAACACATACTGTTTCTCTGTCCTCAACCATTATTATATTATTATTTCTCAACAAACTTAGTAAATAATTCTATTTTACAGATTTATGTAAATAATAATTTCTTTTGTGTAATTTGGTGAATGTCATGGTACTTATTGCATACGGTATCTAACATGCTATGTTTGTACAAACTGTACTATATTACTATAGATATTTTCGTACATACTAGTACAAGCAGTACCATATTTGATAAATGCTGAACTTTGACAGCCACTGTGATGGCGATCGTGATGGGGAATGGTGATTATTCTGCATGTTCTCTAGTGGAATTTGGTGTCCCACAGGGTTCGGTTTTAGGCCCACTGCTTTTGTTCCTTTACATGCTTCCTTTGGGCAACGTAATCCGTAAGCATGATATTAATTTTCACTGTTATGCTGTCGACACACAATTATACGTCTCAGCAAAACCAGATGAGAGAAACCAGTTGAGCAATGCGTAAAGGATACAGTATAAGAGACTGGATGCTAATTAACTTCCTTCTGGTTAATCCTGATAAGACAGAAGGTCTAGTCATAGTACCGCATGCAGCTAGAAGCAAGATTTTAGATCACACTGTAATTTTAGATGGCCTTTCTGTTCTATCTAGTGCAACTGTAAAAGACATTGGTGTGATTATAGATATTCTAGTCTTTCATTTAAAGCTCATGTAGATAATATTACCAGGATAGCTTTCTTTCACCTCTTATAAATATATAAGGAATATATTGTCACTAAACAATGCAGAAAAATTAGTTCATGCTTTTATCATCTCAAAGTTGGACTATTGCAATGCTTTATTGTCCGGTTGTTCAACTAAGTGCATAAACAAGCTTCAATCAGTTCAGAATGCAGCAGCGAGAGTCCTCACAAGAACCAGAATATATGAGCACATCACCCCTATCTTATCTACACTGCATTGGCTCCCAGTGAAATTTCGCATTGATTTTAAAATACTTCTATTGACATATAAAGCATTAAATGGTCTCGCGCGGCAGTATCTGAGCGAACAGTTAGTGTCTTACGATCCGCCACGCCTACTTCGATCAAAGAATGCAGGCTGCTTGTCAGTACCGCTTATTATAAAAACTAAAGCAGGGGGCAGAGCTTTTTCTTACAAAGCCCCAAAGTTATGGAATAGTCTTCCTATTAATGTTCGGGACTCAGACACAGTCTCAGTGTTTAAGTCTAGGCTAAAAACCTATTTATTTAGCCAAGCATTTTTGTAAATAGATTATCCTTAGGTAAAGGAGCAGATCTGGGGGACTCATGGACGTAGAGTATTCTGGTGAACTGGTATGTTTAGATGCTGTCCTCCCCACTCTCATTGTTCACTCAGGTTTGTCGACGGTGAGGTGATTGGTTGCTTCACATCTCAGAGAGCCCTCATGTCTGTGTTACACTAAATATACATTCACCTTATACATTATGTGACTGTAACCATACTGTACCTCTCCTCTTCTGCTCTCCCCCCATCTCTCTTTCCCTCTCTCTCTCGAGCTACACATGTCGTTCCTGAGGTGCCATTGATCCAGATTCCCTCAGCCCTCTGGACCTGTCTGACTCATCCTGGTGCCCCACTTCTGGTTGGAGATCTTGTCACATGGATGTCCCGTGTGTCTCTTTGGGATGCGTCCAATGTTTCACTCTACTATGAAGACGGTTCTGGCCTCGACTGATGTTGACAGCTGTTTCTCTGCAGACTTGGCTACAGTCGCTCGATAGTTCAGGACTGGAATTTCCTACAAGTCTACCTGAGCCTAAAATAACTACCTGGACTCCATATTAACATCAATTAACATCTTTTAACAACTGTTATTCTGAACTGCCTGCCACCTAACACACAGTATGAATGCAGATCAATTCCTGCTTTCTGTTTCACCCAAATGAGGATGGGTCCCCTGTTGAGTCCGGTTCCTCTCAAGGTTTCTTCCTACTGCTGTCTCAGGGAGTTTTTCCTTGCCACTGTCGCCCTCGGCTTGTTCATCAGGGACTATCTGATTATCTGACCATTTTGATTCTTACACATTCACATTTCATGCAAACTTAAATAATTCTTTTGATTGTGTAAAGCTGCTTTGCGATGATGACATTTGTTAAAGGAACTATACAAATAAAATTGAATTGAATTGAACCGTGGTGCCCAATAAGTACCACAGTATTCACCAAATTTTTATAATATATTTTTTCATAATACCCTGGGACATGTTTCATACTAAAACACACATATTGACATACTGTACCATAGTGTGATACTGTACATGCACTGTATCAGCAATATCATGGTACTGTCAAAAATACCATGGTACTGTACCTACAGTACACCACAGTAAAATTTCTGAGGTAACCTGACAGGACTTTTAATAATCTAAGTCTTATTTGTACATGTAAACAAATGTTACTGCTTACACACACACACTAGTTAGCATTGGCTAACCTGTTTTTAATTGTTATTACAGTCTTACACAGATTGTACATAAAGCTTTCACAAAACAAACGCCTGTCAGAACTACAACATCCACTATAATGTGTAGCCTACTTTGGGGCTGTAAACAGTGACGTCATGCTTTCCTATGAACAGTCCTACTCCTTGCTGAAAGTAAGAGTAGGAAGCTTCATAAATGACTTTTTTTTTTTTTATCATACTCTGATCTAGGAATTTTTCAGTGCTAAATTATCTTTGAATCACACACAAGGAATTTGATTCCGGTGTGATTCTGCGACACTCTGTGTACACGGTGTATAAGGGCCGACTTATACTCCTACCTGTAGCACTTTGCCCTGAGGGCTTTCGTCGAACAGCAGTGTTTGCTGGTAGGTCGGGTCCAGAGTTTTCTTCACCACTTTGGTTTTCTTCTTGGAGAGACACGCTCCATTCTCCAGGACATACACCTTCGCATACGTTGCTGCAGACAAGTATGTTAAAATCAAGTCTTATTTGGAGGTTGGGGGAGGGGGAGGCATATGTCTATAGACTTAAGATTTTTAGATAATGTGCGGGTGAGAAGAAGATTTATAAATTCAATACCCAGGAACACTCTGATAAAAATGCATTCTACCTTCCTATGAAAAAGAAATAGGAACATACTGTAAGATGACCGTGGAACATTATATCTTTACCTGGAATGTTCTTTGAACCAGGTTTAGGGGTTAAACCTCTGGCTTGAGTGATCTCCACTTCGATTTGACCACCTCGGTCCATCACTCCGATATGGACATCACCTACAAAGGGGACGAAATAAAGTTTGGTTTAAATATAGATAGGTTACTGAATTAATGGATCATTTGGACTTTGTGAGGTTTAGGCTTTATTATCATGTGAATTGTTTACAAAAAGGATTCGTTTGTAATTTAAATTAAGCCCGAGGAAGATATTTCATTCGAATTAATAATTTTAATAGAAAAAATATTTAAGTATTTAATTTCTGCTTGTCAGCTTGTTTGGTTTTATACAGTAGTTTATTTTATTGTCTGCAATTTCCCTTACTGAACAGCAGATGGAGACACCGGATAGTATAATCTAAAACAAATGATTTGAAAAACAAAAAAAAAGATCTAAATCGGCACAGTGGCTTAATGTTTAGTGCTGTTGCCTTACACCTGCAGGGTCTGGGTTTGATTTCCACCTAGGGGTCTGTGTGCATGAGTTTGCATGTTCTCCCTGTGCTTGGTGGGTTTGCTCAGTAGGTAGTGTGTGTGTTTGTGTGTGTGTGTCCTGCAATGGATTGGCACTATTCTCCAAGTCTCCTGGGATAGGTTCTGCGACCCTGTATACATGATAAAGCGATATAGTTGATGAGTGAGAAAAAGTTCATACCTATATAAAAAGTACATTAATTCTAAAAACTACAAAGGCTTTGTTCAAGCTCCTCTCAAAAATCCTCTCAGCTTCCAAGCCCTGACTGATTAGAAATGTGATTATCAATGTATCAGATATATTAAAGTTATGCCTAAGCTTAACCTTAAGTATGTCTTGTAATAGGCGACGCCTTCTATGCTTTGCGACTCACCCATTGGAGGTGTGGCTAACGTCTGGCGTCCGACAATCTGGGCGGGGCCAAGGCCGTCCAGGAAGTCGCTGAACTGGCTCTCTGGGCCCAGCCGGGTAGTAGGAAAGATGAACCTATTTGATGTAAAACATTTTATGCTGTCAACTCAACAGGTTGAAATACCCAAATACAGTAACGCTATGCAGATCGTGAATATGAGCTGTTGAACATTTTACAGATACATGCATACATAATGTATACAGCAGTGAGTAAGTCTTGAGCCAGCCCTCGTTTCTTCATATTAAATTAAATGATACGATTTAGATTAAATTAAAAAATACGAGGCCGCGAAGGGAATACAGACACGATTTAAAAAGTGGTTGTTGATGTGACAACCTCAGCAGCGACCTCATTTCCCCTCTCGTCAGCATTCAGCATCAGCGGTATCCTAATCTTTTCTTACACTTGATAAAAACAAAAGACAATCCTCTAAAATGCCAGCTATGGGGACTGGATTGAAAATGAGAATCAAAAACTTGCCAAAAATGAGAGCCAAAAAAAAAAAGTCCTTCAGGAAGGCTGGAGAACTATTCCTCAAGCCTCTTTGGAAGTAAACTATGAAGGAATAAGGTGTGGCGTAAGACTTTTCCACATTATGTGTACTGTATGCCTTTTCACTTACGTTCCTTCTGAGCTGTTACTGTTAGTGCTACCATCAGTTGACTCCTTACTGCCCTGCCGTGTCACACGGTTCCTCATCTCCACGGCAATGCCCGTCTCCGTACTCCTCCTGATCGTGCTGCGTAGCTTCTTGGTTCCTCCATCTGCAGAAATAAATTATATATATATATATATATATATATATATATATATATATATATAAGGTATGATTTGCTTTGTAAGGATTTGGGTCTATAATAATTCAGGTCTCAGATATACTACAAATGCAGAGACAGTTTAAACGTTATGCAAAACAGACATATCTCACTTACGCACAACTTTGACATTATATGACATTATGGCCCAATATACTGTAGGCTTGAAGGAAAATGAGATTTCAGCTTCGGGTCTCTTATTTCTTTCAGCATACCTCCTCTCATGTAAATGTTGACATAACTTATGTACTCGGGTCACGAAACGCTAAACACGACCCTCAGAGCCGGACGTGTAACAGACGTGTCCAGTTTATACTTGTACACCAGACTTAACATCAGCACAGAGGGAAATGTTAATTATTCAGCAGGCATGTTGAGCCCGGCTCTGCTTCTCTCTCTCTCTCTCTCTCTCTCCGAGTCTTCAGTATATACAGAGCTGTGCAGCAGGCATCCGAAACCAAAAATGGAAAAGCAAATCGCCTCAAAACGTACGCATGACAAAGGACTAAGTGCTCTTATTGGGAAACAGAGATACAAAAATATGAACAAACAGAAGTAATAGAGTGAGTCATATTTGTTTTAGCAGACATCCTGACACTGAGAGTGGGTTGCACTTTCCATTAGGATCTCTCTTGGCACAATTAGACGTTCATCTGTGCTGTGAGAGCCGGGCATAAAGCCCGCATTCCTAACTGACAACGGCACCGGGGGACTAACGCCGCTCAGCAGATCTGTTCTGGGTGGCCAACTGACGTGAGGACAAGTGGAGGCATGGACCGAATGGATGACGAGAGACTTCAAAACTACAAAAGGATAGTGTAAATATTGTGACTGCGTGTCCTTTGAGAGTATGCTTCTAATGAAAAGCCAACATTATGATGTATTGTTTTTTTTTTTTTTTAGGGGCGTTCAAGTCAAAGCGGGACTTTCTCTATATAATCCCCATGCCAGCGTTTCTGTAGTGCTTGGATACCGTCAGGTTTGCTCAGTATTCCTGCTTTAACTCTGACGCGCTGGCCTGCCTGGAGCTCCTTTAATGACCCAAACATGTGGAAATGGCTGGGATCGAGGTCAGACCGCTGAGCCTCTTCCTCAAATTAGGGGTAAATTATCCATCGTTTTTCAAGGCTCAGATGCTCCACTGGCTGTTTGTTCAAGGGAACGACTGAAGTCCGTCATTCACGGACATACGGCCTTCTTTAAAAAGTCTGCCCCGTTCAAATGTTTTATCGTGACAGGGTCTCATCACAGGACTGTCCTTGGCGCTTATGCCTTCATTCACTAGAAATGGCGTCACTGGTTTGACTTATGAATAGGAATGGGTACCATGCACTACTTGAACAAAATATTAACGATTCTGACCTGAATGTTTTTTTAGTAAAAGCTACAGTATTAGAGGATTCACATTCATAACCCACAACAGCAGTAATGGACCGACGGCATTTTCATCATCGTTAGTTACAAAGCTTTACAGCTTCACAGAAATCCAAGAAAGACCTGCAACGTGTCCTCTGGAAGCAGCAATAAATTGTTAACCTCTTAGCTTAGAGGGAAAATAATGATGCTTGTCATTTTAGCAACAAAAAGTCCTCAGAAAATACTCCTTGTTCCTTGCTACTCATATGCTCGGAAAGCTGGATAGTTAATGCACAGAGCCAATTACTGTAATTTAGATAGTAATACTGAAAAAAATAGAATAGCAGAGTAAATTATAATTGATCACTGAGGAAATAAATAAAAGAAATAAATGCATTGAATAATAACCACACAGGGTGTACGCTGCTAGAATTATTAATCCATTAATCCACAAATTTTAAAACCTGAATTCCAGGATGAGCCCGTGTTCTGTATTACAGAAATGATTACTGCGGGTGTACAGCGGCAGCCTTTACTATGATCGATTCCAATCAGAATGAAGAATTTGACAGTGCCGAGGTATGAATGATACAAACTGGCCGACAGGAAGAGAAGACATGTGAATTTGAAATTTAAATGCCCTTATATCATAAAATAATCTATTTCAACAGATGACATTTTTTAATACGCGCTCATGAGTGTGCAATTAAATTCCACGCGAACAAAGTTTAGTACGTCTCCAGTAGTACTTAATAAGCGCAACCATGCACTACTGCTTCCTTGCAGACTATCATTCAATATTCTCCATTTTGAACATATTTCAAAACTAATTAACATGCACCGTTACTTGCTAAATATCGATTTTGTTTGGGCAGTTATCATCTAGAAACTTTTTCATGATGATCCACATTTAATTAAAGCTAGAGTGAAACCGTCAACACAAACCGAGGCACGCTGCAGTAAGAGTGTGGTAATGAGTTCACTATGAGACTGAGAGACATCTCTGACACACACACACACACACACACTCGGTGTCGTAGAGCCGTGAGTCACATGAAGCACAGATCTGTGGCTTCAAACGTGTCTGTTACTAAAAATACACAAGGAGAAATCAGAGTGATTCACACAGGTACTAAATCCGCCTCTTATTCCCAAATATAGGTGTGTAATAAAATAAAAACATAAGAATCTAGCACCCCTGATCCAATTTTACGGATTTATAATCTCAGTTCCAGGGAAAGGCGAGTGGAGTGTACTATGCACCTTGTGAACGATGTGGCCTATGTTGCTTTTATTGTAGGTGAAGAAGGCGTCACTTTTATATTTCCCAATCAATGTGAAGAAGGTTTCCTATATATTAATGTCAAAGTAGGTGTGGCCTATTTGATCATCAATATCAGTGAAGGAGGTGTGGCCTATGCTGGCTTAGTCTTGAAGAAGGTGTGGCCTGTGTTAATGTCAGTAAAGACGTTGTGGCCTATGCTGCTGTCAATCTAAGGGAAGGGGGTGTGGCCTATGACGCCGTCAGTGAGAGTGAAGAAGGTGTGGCCTATTCTACTATCAATCTAAGAAAAGGAGGTGTGGCCGATGATGCTGCCAGTCAAAGTGAAGGAGGTGTGGCCTATGTTACTGTCTGTCTTAGTGAAGTAGGTGTGGCCTATGTTACTGTCTGTCTTAGTGAAGTAGGTGTGGTCTATGTTACTGTCTGTCTTAGTGAAGTAGGTGTGGTCTATGTTACGGTCTGTCTTAGTGAAGTAGGTGTGGCCTGTTACTGTCTGTCTTAGTGAAGTAGGTGTGGCCTGTTACTGTCTGTCTTAGTGAAGTAGGTGTGGCCTATGTTACTGTCTGTCTTAGTGAAGTAGGTGTGGTCTATGTTACGGTCTGTCTTAGTGAAGTAGGTGTGGCCTGTTACTGTCTGTCTTAGTGAAGTAGGTGTGGCCTATGTTACTGTCTGTCTTAGTGAAGTAGGTGTGGTCTATGTTACTGTCTGTCTTAGTGAAGTAGGTGTGGCCTATGTTACTGTCTGTCTTAGTGAAGTAGGTGTGGCCTATGTTACTGTCTGTCTTAGTGAAGTAGGTGTGGTCTATGTTACTGTCTGTCTTAGTGAAGTAGGTGTGGCCTATGTTACTGTCTGTCTTAGTGAAGTAGGTGTGGCCTATGTTACTGTCTGTCTTAGTGAAGTAGGTGTGGTCTATGTTACTGTCTGTCTTAGTGAAGTAGGTGTGGTCTATGTTACTGTCTGTCTTAGTGAAGTAGGTGTGGTCTATGTTACGGTCTGTCTTAGTGAAGTAGGTGTGGCCTAGTTACTGTCTGTTTAGTGTAGGTGTGGTCTATGTTACTGTCTGTCTTAGTGAAGTAGGTGTGGTCTATGTTACTGTCTGTCTTAGTGAAGTAGGTGTGGCCTGTTACTGTCTGTCTTAGTGAAGTAGGTGTGGTCTATGTTACTGTCTGTCTTAGTGAAGTAGGTGTGGTCTATGTTACTGTCTGTCTTAGTGAAGTAGGTGTGGTCTATGTTACGGTCTGTCTTAGTGAAGTAGGTGTGGCCTGTTACTGTCTGTCTTAGTGAAGTAGGTGTGGTCTATGTTACTGTCTGTCTTAGTGAAGTAGGTGTGGCCTGTTACTGTCTGTCTTAGTGAAGTAGGCGTGGTCTATGTTACTGTCTGTCTTAGTGAAGTAGGTGTGGCCTGTTACTGTCTGTCTTAGTGAAGTAGGTTGGCCTATGTTACTGCCAGTAAAGAACATTTGATGTATGCTGCTGTCAGTCTCAGTGAAGAAGGTGTGGCCTACATTACAATCAGTCTTAATGAAGAAGGTGTGGCCTACATTACAGTCAGTCTTAATGAAGAAGGTGTGGCCTACATTACAGTCAGTCTCAGTGAAGAAGGTGTGGCCTACATTACAGTCAGTCTCAGTGAAGAAGGTGTGGCCTACATTACGGTCAGTGTTAGGGGTAAAAGCTATTTCAATTAAGAACTATTTTGATTACTGAATCATATTGTATTGTGGAAGATTGCACCAAATCAAAATGGCTTGAAATCGTACACATCGTATTTCTTTCTGCTCACTTCCTACACTGAATGGTTACACAGCTATTATTATCACAGTATGTTCTCAAAATAAAAGACACGCACCCCTAATAAGCAATCATGAGTACAGAGTATTAACTGTAGGATCACTCTTGGTACTGGATTAGGTGTTTTAACAAAGACAGTCTCAGTAGTCCTCTTTCTGTGTGTGTGTGTGTGTGTGTGTGTGTGTGTGTGTGTGTGTGTGTGTGTGTGTGTGTGTGTGTGTGTATGGATCAACACAGAGCTTACAGTGGTATAAACACAAGGTGACTGATGCAGTACACAGGATTGTTTAGAGAGAGTCAAGTGAAGTGTGTACTCATACAGTGGCTTCTAGATATTGATTCAGTGTGTTTGAAAGAAAGAGTTGTGAGAATTTTTTCACTGCAAAAGAACTTGCTCTCGGTGGATAAAGTAAGATGGTGCAAAGGCAACAAAATGTCTCCTCTAACAAGCGTCTAAGGTTGTCTCGCCCTGGAGAACTCTAGCCTTGTGTCCGTTTCCCTGTGTCCCAATTTTTAACATACTCTCTGGTTTTGACCCGTTCATGAGGACACACAGCAACAACTGCACTGTCAAAAAAAAAAAAAAAGTTCGAAAGATTTCTTTTAAAGATGTTTTCAAAAAAAGTCATTAAAAGTTAATTAAATAATTAAATAATTACACTGGTACCTCGGCATATGGATTTAATCTGTTCTTTAAGCAAAAATTCGTATTGCAAGTCACTTTTCCCCATAGGAAATAATGTAAATAAGGATAATCCGTTGCAGCCACCCAAAAATATTACCAATATTATTAATTTCCAACACTATAATCATATTATGGCATATGTAAAAATATATATACAAAATAAAAAAATTCATCTCTTCAGGCGAAAATGCAGCATAAAATATTTTTAAAATATTTTGCTAAACTATGTTCTTACAATGATATTTCTCTTGCCTCTATATCTCTCTGTGTCCATCCTATCATGGCTTTAAGTCCACTATTTGCTATATGTTCCTCCTCAGTCCATTTCTCCTGAGTAAACCCTGTGAGTCGCTTAAATGAAATATTAAACGATGCGGCTCAGTTAGTGAGAGGCATGGACAGAGAGATAGACGTGGAAATGGCAAGGTGGCAGAGAGATAGAGGTAGGAATAGCAGCTATAGAGCTGTAGAGGGACAGGAAGGAAGTGTACATGGGGAGAGAAAAATATGTAAGTAAAGTGAGAAGAAAGGAAAGAGGGAGTCGTATTGGGTGTTAAAACGCCTTGTGCTGCATCTCGCCCTCTAACAGACAAACGGTCTGATACGACTATCAGACAAATAGCCTTCATGATCATGACCAATAAAGAGGCCATGTCTCCTTCATCACGACAAACTGACAAACTGGCTACTGGCCAAACTGTTCATATCTCCTTCATTATATCCCGCCATGCCTAGTTTATATACTTTATAATAATCACCCATTAATAAAACATAGAGTCCAGCAATTCGACCTCATTACTATGTTTTCAGTCACGGCTTCCACTGAAATCACTGGTGGCTCAGTAATACTAAGCAAGTACATGTTTGTGTGTGTTTGTTTGTGTGTGTGTGTGTGTGTGTGTCATGAAAGCCAAGTCATGGCCATCTTTCTGTCTGGTATCTGTGGCAACAGCCTCATCTCTGAGACAGATAGCACAGGGAACAGGCATTTTAGATTATCCAGAGCTAAAAATACAGCATCAGACCCACAAAACACATCGAAGTCAACGCTAGATATTTCGGGTAGATCTGCTCCCGGGTGAACTGTGCATGACTTTAAAACTACTTTAAACATTATAAATACTAAGTCATAATAGAACAGCCTCTCTCAGGTCAAAGTGACCCACATCATGTCTGTAACAGAAAGATGGTTGTAAAAGATGATTTTTATGCTCATTATACTGTAGGAACTGAGTCACACAGCTTCGTGCTGTTTTTAGCACTATAAAGTACCAGGAGGAAGTGTACCAAGAAATGTACTATATATATATATATATATATATATATATATATATATATATATATATATATATAGCATTCTCTATTAGTATTATTATTCTCTATTAGTATTATTTATAAGACATGTTCTAACTGTACACAAATATATTTTAAATGCTGTTAAAATGTTGATGTTTTCCACACATGTAGGCGACATGACCACAATGTTTTTAAGCTGTGCCTATGCATGTTGCAGTCAAAGTCAAACAAAATGGCCACATCTCTTTGGCTTAACCTAACAAAGAGTCCAACCCCTTCAATAAGACTAACAAAGAGGCTACACCGCCTTTACTAACATAAACAAAAAGACCACACCTCTGTCACTAAGACTAACAAAATAGCCACACCTCCTTTACTAAGACTAACAGAGGCCACACCTCCTTTACTAAAAGTAACAAAGAAGCCACACCAACTTTACTGAAAGTAACAAATAGGCCACACCCTTTCACTAAGACTAAAAAAGAGGCCACACCCCTTCACTAAAACTAACAAAGAGGCCACAGCTCCTTTATTAAGACTAACAGAGGCCACACCTCCTTTATTAAGACTAACAGAGGCCACACCTCCTTTACTAAAAGTAACAAAGAAGCCACACCAACTTTACTGAAAGTAAAAAATAGGCCACACCCTTTCACTAAGACTAAAAAGAGGCCACACCCCCTTCACTAAGACTAAGAAAGAGGCCACACCTTCTTTATTAAGACTAACAGAGGCCACACCTCCTTTACTAAAAGTAACAAAGAAGCCACATCAACTTTACTGAAAGTAACAAATAGGCCACACCCTTTCACTAAGACTAAAAAAGAGGCCACACCCCTTCACTAAAACTAACAAAGAGGCCACAGCTCCTTTATTAAGACTAACAGAGGCCACATCTCCTTTATTAAGACTAACAGAGGCCACACCTCCTTTATTAAGACTAACAGAGGCCACACCTCCTTTACTAAAAGTAACAAAGAAGCCACACCAACTTTACTGAAAGTAAAAAATAGGCCACACCCTTTCACTAAGACTAAAAAGAGGCCACACCCCCTTCACTAAGATTAAGAAAGAGGCCACACCTTCTTTATTAAGACTAACAGAGGCCACACCTCCTTTACTAAAAGTAACAAAGAAGCCACATCAACTTTACTGAAAGTAACAAATAGGCCACACCCTTTCACTAAGACTAAAAAAGAGGCCACACCCCTTCACTAAAACTAACAAAGAGGCCACAGCTCCTTTATTAAGACTAACAGAGGCCACATCTCCTTTATTAAGACTAACAGAGGCCACACCTCCATTATTAAGACTAACAGAGGCCACACCTTCTTTACTAAAAGTAACAAAGAAGCCACACCAACTTTACTGAAAGTAAAAAATAGGCCACACCCTTTCACTAAGACTAAAAAGAGGCCACACCCCCTTCACTAAGATTAAGAAAGAGGCCACACCTTCTTTATTAAGACTAACAGAGGCCGCACCTCCTTTACTAAAAGTAACAAAGAAGCCACACAAACTTTACTGAAAGTAACAAATAGGCCACACCCTTTCACTAAGACTAAAAAAGAGGCCACACCCCCTTCACCAAGACTAAAAAGAGGCCACACCCCCTTCACTAAGACTAAGAAAGAGGCCACACCTTCTTTATTAAGACTAACAGAGGCCACACCTCCTTTATTAAGACTAACAGAGGCCACACCTTCTTTACTAAAAGTAACAAAAAGGCCACACCTCTTTTATTGAAAACAGCAAAGTGACCACACCTCTTTCACTAAAAGTAACAAAGAAGCCACAACCCTTCACTAAAAGTAACAGAGGCCACACCTACTTTGTTATTTCTACATTGCATTACAGGTGTGTTTCTACTGATCATTTTTCTAGAAACTGACCTACTCTGTAATTCTTTCCAGTACCTATAAATGACTCGAGGTGGTGAATTTTGCGCAGGACGTTATGGCTCGGAAGACGTTTCGAACCAAGTTTTCACCCGAACTGAATTTTAACATTGATTACGTGACACTTTCACACAGACATCAGAGTCAGAACAGATCTTCATACTCTCTTCATCTACACTGCACTAACATGAAAGAGCATGACTGATGTGTGCGTGTGTGCATGTGTGTGTGTTTCAACCTCAGCCTGATGTTTTCAGCAGGAGAAGGTCTGAGCACACTCCACTCAACCCCCCCACATCAGAGGTGCTGAGAGTTAGTGAGGCAGCGAGGGAGGGAGGGAGAGAAGGAGGAAGATGAGGAGAGGAGGAGAAGAGGAACACAGAGACCCCGAACGAAAACAGAGAAGTGCGCAGTGTCTATTTATAATCCTGTAGTCAGGAATATCTCCACTGTAATGGAGCATGAGAGAAACAACATACACACTCACACGCATATCTATCTATCTATCTATCTATCTATCTATCTATCTATCTATCTATCTATCTATCTATCTGTCTGTCTGTCTGTCTGTCTGTCTGTCTGTCTGTCTGTCTGTCTACCTGTCTGTCTGTCTGTCTGTCTGTCTGTCTGTCTGTCTATCTAAAAGTGGCTAGAGCTGGCTAAATTATTGGCACCCCCACGCTTAGTACTCTGTCTATCAAGAGAACCTGCGATTCTTCTCGACAGCGAACTGCGGCAGATCCTCTTGATACACAACAGGTTCTCATCACGCTGCAGACAAGCAGACCCGGACCTGGGGATTTAGATTTATAGTAAGGTACCGATGCACTTTAAAAATACCCTGTACTGGTACTGTACTGACTTGGATCTTTTATTTCATACCTGCTCTCAATTAATTGAAGAAACCTGACTCTTGTAGTCGAACTTAATCAACACAGGAAGCCACGCTCACTTACCGAGTGCACTCAAGAAGCTCTGCAGCCGATCGCGATGGCTGTTTTACATCACAGACAGACTGACTAATCTGTAAAGCGGTTCTCTTCTTACTTGTCCCTAATGGACCGTTAGACACAGATTATCAGTCAAAATGCCCTAGCCACATCGGATTCTGGTTATTGAGCCGGGAGGTGGAATAAATCAGGAACAGAGAGGTGAAGCCGCGCTTTATGAAACAATAAATGCCGCTTCATCGAATCCCGAAAGATAAACCAATCATTCATGCGAATAGTGATGGAAAAATGAAAATGTTTTATAGATTTCTATCAACATTGGGAATGCTATTCATTTTTACAACGATATCTGTCTAGAAGCTTGGTTAATGATATTATCACTGTTATAAGATAAAAACAACACCAGATACTGTAGTCAAAACATTCCAGTGTTCCCATATTCATGTGAGTTGTGTGTGGCTTGGACACGATGCACAAAAAACAAACCTCTGAATCGGGACCATCTGATTTGGCGCTAAATTGCATTTCATTGGGCGAAAAATAAAATCCACTAAGGAATTGTTCTGCTTGATGTGAAGTATTTACGGTGCACGGCGCTTAAGTAACATGTAACCGGTTATTGACGTGTGCCAAATTGTGAACTAAAAGCTGGCTAAAAAAACTGAAGGACACATTAGGCACGTTTTATTTGTACCGTGCCCAGGTACGGCTGCTTCCCCTCCGCGGTCACCCACTGTGCAGCGTTCGCATTGTTTTTGTTCTCCGTACACGAGTGCACTTACGCATTTTCACTCTCCGATCCAGCAGGTGGCAGTATCGACCAATCAGCATTTATTTGTATAGCACTTTACAGCAACCTAAGTTGAAACAAGGTGATCAGAGCATTAAAACAAAACACATGAAACTGAAAATATTAAAAAGACATCAATATCTAAATAAGTGCATCTTAAGTTTTGCATAAAAAAATAATAAATAAACAAATTTATAATAATAATAATACAAGTAATAATAATAATTATAGAATTACAACCTATTTGGTTTGTGAGCCACCATTAAACAACGATGAGAACGATGACGCTAACCTTAGCTCTGCATCTAATATTAAAGATATTTCTGAAAAAGAAAAAAGAGTGACACTCTTGCATGCCTTACTAAGGATGAGATTGGAAGGAGATCGGAGGAGGCTGGCGGCACTGATGACGTGCCATGCCTGATACCTGAGTCGATCCATGTCTTTTTTTTTTTTTTTTTTGGATTTTTCCCCGATTTTCTCCCTAATTTAGTCGTGTCCAATTCCTCCCCGTCACTAGGGGGCTCCCACATTAAGGCTACTACTACCACTCAGCCGCGAGAGCCGAAGACTATCACGTGTTTCCTCCGAACCACGTGACGCCAGCCGACTGCATCTTTTCGAACTGCTCGCTCGCGCACCGTTGGGGGCGGAGTAACACACTCGGAGGACAGCGCTATCCGCTCCCTCCGCTGCGCGAGCTCACAGACGCCCCTGATTGGCTGTAGAGCCGTGATTAATGTGTGAGCACTATGTACCTCTCATCCCTCCCCTCTGAGAGAGCTCGGCCAATCAGCTCTCTCTAGACCTCCGGCTGCGAGAGGTTACAGCACCACCCGGGATTCGAACTAGCGATCTCCGGATGATAGGGCGAGCACTTTAACCACTGCGCGGCTCAGAGGCCCTGAGTCGATCCATGTCTGCGTACGATAGACAGTTCCCCTGCCTAGAACGATCATGTTCTCACTGACCAAAATGAACCAGACTTTGGGGTCCAGCGTTCTCGTAAGCGATGTCTAATGTGAGCCCTAATGTGAAAATGTTTTCCTCACCTGGTAGCAGAACTGATTTGAAACTCAGACTTAACAAGGAAGGAGCATTAGAACAGCACCAGTGCTGGATTTCTATAAAACAACACAATTAACCTGTCATTCTGTACTAAACCAAACCTGTCAGTGCTGCAGTATATAAGAGCAATAAAAATGTCAGGACGTGCAGTTATTGAAAAACAATCAGTTTCAGTTTAGTAATACTAACTTCCCCATTGATTATTTTCCTTTTACAGAATGCCACACTGCGTGTTATACCGTACGGCTTGCACCAGGGCCAGTGTTTATAAACCGCCATCCACAAACGAGGCCTCCACCTTCTGTCCACCCACACTGATTCTCTCCTTCACCCTGTAATCCCTCTCTCTCTCTCTCTCTCTCTCTCTCACTTTCTCTCTCGCTCTCCTCATCCCCACACCCGTTTCCATGACAATGCTCTCTGCATTGCACCACAATTCCCAACAGCCAGGCATTTCCTCCAACCCTCCCTCATCATCATCATCATCCTCAGTGTCCTCATCATCATCCACCGTCTCTCCCTCCATTCTAATATGCTTTTCCGATTTCTTCATGTATTTCTTTATTCACCTTTTCAACTTGTTTGCTTGTACTGTATGTGTGTGTATGAGAGAGAGAGAGAGAGAGAGAGAGAGAGAGAGAGGGAAGGGGAGAGATCCTCCATGTGATCTGTGATTCTCATTGGACAAAGACACTTTGCATAGGCTTTGCATACACAATGGTAATTAAAATTCAAGTCCCAGGGACTGTGTGCATTGTTCTCCTCTTCTACAAACAAATGCGCTATTAATACAAAACCCTTACATTATTCAAAAATATTTTTCATTTAATGATATATTTAATGTTTGCTCACGTCCTTCTTCTTTCATTCATTGATTCTTAGTTCTTGTAGGGGTTCCCATTCAATCCCTCCAGAAGCCCAAACATGTTCCGGCTCCTGTGCACAATCGCAGCTCCAGGAAGACATGCTGTGTTAAGGCTGCAGTGGACGATCACTTCCGAGCCCTGAATTTGGAATGAACTGGAACTGGAGCCGCCGTCGACATCTCAGTAGCAGCACCTGAGCTCACTAATGCTCTTAGTAACCTGAATTCCCCCTAGTCATGCTCCGAAATATGTGGTGCACATCCTAATAGCAAACACCAAGGAATACGCCTGAAATGTGATGCGTAACAGGCACACAAAATGAGTGTAGGCTTCTGCACTATAGCTGGACACTCAGTGGACCAAAAGATGGGATCGGTGCTAAAAAGGGTCTCAACCCGGTGAAAAAGTTCATTTTCTGATAGATTCACACATCATGTTTCGTAATATAATAATGCTCATAATAATAATGCGTAATAATATGATAATAATGCTACTCATCTCCCGATCAGCGCTTTGTTTTGTTTTTTTAAATATGCATACATGTTTCTATTTTTATACTTTTCATACAAATTTGCTTACAAGTTCAATTTCCTTTTATGTTTTAGTGTCCGTAATTTATCTATCTATTTATTTATTTATTTATTTATTTAATGAAAAGCTTTCAGTGATCTTAACTGTCATTCAGTCAACTTGTCAACTCGGCCGATTTAGATTCGACATAAAAAGACATAAACCTGCAAAAGAGTATTATTCCAAAAATGCTACATTGTTTTTTTTTTTTCTCCCTGATTTTCTCCCCTAATTTGGTCGTGTCCAATTCCTCCCCGTCACTAGGGGGCTCCCACATTAAGGCTTCTACTACCACTCAGCCGGGAGGGTCGAAGACTATCACGTGTTTCCTCCGAACCACGTGACGCCAGCCGACCGCATCTTTTCGAACTGCTCGCTCGCGCACCGTTGGGGGCGGCGTAACACACTCGGAGGACGGCGCTATCCGCTCCCTCCGCTGCGCGAGCTCACAGACGCCCCTGACTGGCTGTAGAGCCGTGATTAATGTGGGAGGAGCACTAAGTACCTCTCATCCCTCCCCTCTGAGAGAGCTCAGCCAATCAGCTCTCTCTAGACCTCCGGCTGCGAGAGGTTACAGCAAAAATGCTACATTGTTAAGAAATTGCAACATGAATCGGCCATGGCTACGGACACTACAGATTTTTTGCTTTTTAAACTTTTACCAAAAAAACAAAAACAAACAAACAAAAAAAAAATTTAAGCAACCATTTTCTCAGGTCATACACCAATTTTAGTCTCAATCCTTATGAAGAAATATGAATCATTTGCTTTTGAAGTGATTACTGTTTAAAGCGAGGCGTCATACTGTAGCGCTGAAAAATGGCCTTTTTTGGGGGCACAAATAGAATCACCTCTCCAAAAAACGGCTGCGACTTGAAAGTTTTCGGGAAGCAAGAGCGGTCACGTCCAGTTCATGGTGCATAAACTTCAGAAGTACAGTAGCTTCTCCGCCACGCACATTTCCTGTATTATATGTATAACATTAAAAGAATGAACAAATAAAATCAGCACCGATGCTGTGTTTTGGCGACTGGCCTCAAGCCAGTGAACACTACTGTACTGCAGGTTCTTGCACATCCTACAGTATGAATAATGCAACGGACAGTAATTGTGTCTCCTTAATCCTCTTGACTGTTTTCAGATCACTGTTATCAAGGCTTTTGCTGGTGTACTGCTCTGCACTCTACTGTATGTAGCACAACAGATGCAGAATTTCGTCTTCAGCTCTCGGCTTTTAGCGAGCTACGAATTCAGCCTTATAGTGTAGTCTTGTCGAATCAACAACAGATTTAATGAACGTCCTCCTGAGATTTATTCCATTTGAAATGGTAACTGGTGCATGGGTGTGCTGCAGGATCGCGCTCTGTTTCACACAAACACCTCGAGTCAAAGCATGATGTGGGTAGTTATATATATATATATATGTGTGTGTTTTATTATTAATAATAATAATAATAATAATAATACCACATTACACCATTATGCCAGAGCAGAGATACAGAGTGCTGTAGTGTGGAGTACACCTCTCTGGCATTTACAGAGTATTAATTAAAGCCCTTCCTCTGTGAGTGCGTGATGGGTAATGTCATCGCTAAAGGAGGAGGATGTGTGTGTGTGTGTGTGTGTGTGTGTGTGCTGCAGGTCTGTCCAAGGCTGCAGAAAAACCGCAACACATTCTGAATGTGTGTGTCTGTAAACACTATGAGTTCTGATACTGAAAAATGATACGGTATGAAAGTAAATAAATAAATAAATAATCCGTAAGTCCGCGTAACCTCGGGCTGCGTCAGCGTCACCCGCAATGTATGTATTTCCTACATAAATACACTTCCGGTCATATTTTCCTTTAATTTGTCGTTGTAAAATATTTAAAAAAAATACTTTTTCCTGGATATTAGTGACTTTATATTAATCTAATCCAGCTGCTCTAAAATAAACTGCATAAAAATATCATGCGAAATATACAATTCCCTCCATGAAAACCATCTTAACTAAAAGCATGTGATGTTTTATTGAACCGCACCGCTACACGTATAAAATCGAATCAAACAGCCCTTAAAGTGTGTACATGTATTTTAAAAGCCCGCACTGCATGTACGCGTGATGTATGCCCCGTGTCTGTGTACGTCCCGAAGTGATGCAAAGATCACGGTGTGTTAGAGGTGCAGTATTTCTGTCTGCCTGCTTATATAAGGCTCCAGGAGGTTTGTTCTGTTCCGCTCAAAATAAAGCATCAGACGGAGAGGGAGAAGAGGGGGACCTATAAATGAGAGAACAGAGCTCAGGAGAGAGAAGAACGAGGGAAGAAGACAGCAAACGAGCCGAGGGAGAAAAAAAAAAAGAAAGAAGATAAAATTCATCACAATCAACATTCTCTAATTGCAGTTTGAAATCAATTGAATGAATTAAATTCATGTTATATACGACAGAAACACCTTCGAGGTATCGATTTTGTGTACAGGATGATATGGAAGTGTATTAGCTATCAGGAAATCAATAAAGGATTTACAGCAATATGATTGTGTTTTTGAGGTGATGTGATCCAGAATTGTGCAGTGAGAGTTTAAATTCTAGGATTACTAAATTAATTCATTACACTTAAAAATGTGTGTATGAGTAATAAGTAATTATCTTAATAATAATCAACATCTGAATGTGTCAGGCCACACCTCCTTCACTGAGACTGACAGCTAGACAGGCCACACCTCCTTCACTAGAATTAATCGATAGACAGGCCACCCCTTTTTCACTGAGACTGACACATATGGAAGCCACACCTCCTTCACTAGGATTGACAGATGGGCAGGCCACACCTCCTTCACTATGAGACAGGCCACTCCTCCTTCACTGAGACTGACAGATAAACAGGCCACACCTCCTTCACCGAGACTGACAGATAGACCGGCCATACCTCCGTCACTGAGACTGACAGATAGACAGGACACACCTCCTTCACCGTAACTGACAGGCCACACCCCCTTCACTGTGATTGACAGATAGATATGCCATACCTCGGTCACACGGATTAAAACATAGACAGGCCACATCATCTTCACTGAGACTGACAGATAGACAGGCCACACCTCCTTCACAAGACTGACAGACAGGCCACACCTCCTTCACTGTGATTGACAGTTAAACAGGCCACACCTCCTTCACTATGTTAGACAAGCCACTCCTCCTTCACTGAGACTGACAGATAAACAGGCTACACCTCCTTCACTATGAGACAGGCCACACCTCCTTCACCGAGACTGACAGATAGACAAGCCACACCTCCTTCACTGAGACTGACAGATAGACAGGCCACGCCTCCTTCACTGTGATTGACAGTTAAACAGGCCACACCTCCTTCACTATGTTAGACAAGCCACTCCTCCTTCACTGAGACTGACAGATAAACAGGCTACACCTCCTTCACTATGAGACAGGCCACACCTCCTTCACCGAGACTGACAGATAGACAAGCCACACCTCCTTCACTGAGACTGACAGATAGACAGGCCACACCTCCTTCACTGTGATTGACAGTTAAACAGGCCATACCTCCTTCACTATGTTAGACAGGCCACACCTCCTTCACTGAGACTGACAGATAGACAAGCCACACCTCCTTCACTGTGATTGACAGACAGACAGGCCACACCCCATACACTGTGACTAGTTCCAGATGAAACAGCAGGAGTGTGAGTGAATACTGAGTGTTCCACTCCACTCTGCTCTGCTGTCTATTCGGTGTAATATAGATGAGCATTTTAGTGCCAATATTCTCTCAGCTCTCCTTATTGGCTCAAGGCACAGCAGCAGCACAGCTCCCTGCATAGCAACAGTAACCATGCATTGTCTTATGGAAACCATAGAATGATGTTTCAGCCAACTAACACAAGCATGCTGGATTAAATTTGAAGGATTGGATCGGAAATATCTACTCTACCAATAAAGACTTAACTTGTGTGTGTGTGTGTGTGTGTGTGTGTGTGTGTGTGTGTGTGTGTGCACATACATGAGTGTGTGTTGTATGTGTGTGTGCTTGCTACTGGGTCTAAATATTAGTACTGCAGTGCTGTGATTTATACCGTCAAACCTTTCATCTTCAAAGATAACAAACCAGAGGTGGCATGGCATTAAAGCTGAGATCTTACAGCCATATAGAGAGCACACACTGAGTCCGAGCTCTTTCATGTGCACACACTCAATGTGTTTGCCAAAGCCAGCATAATATAATAGCTAACATACTTAGAGATTCAATACACAGTATCTGTTTTGAGCAAATATTAGCCGGGGAAAAAAAAATAAAAAATCTGGTCTAAATAAAGCTAACTAATACGCAATTTAATTTCATGTTAAAGTTATGAAGAGAATTTTTTTTTCTGTTTTAGTCTAAAGTTAAAAACGTATAAAACACTCAGATTATCTTTACTGTACATCATTTACATTTATTAGTGTCTCACAGAAATACGAATATTCAGTCATTATAACCATGTCTGCATTTCTTTTTTTCTCTAAAAAGAAAACTCAATTAGAGACTGAACATAAGAGGGGAGTTCATGTACGAGAGCTTTCTTTCTTCCTATTATTTATTATTGATCCGCCCTCTCTGCAGCTTCTCTCCCACTCTTTTGTGTGTCTGTTACTGCTCTGGTGTAATTATGGGGAATGGTGGCATCCACAGAAACTGAAATGTGTTATTGCGCTGGACTGAGGCACTTCACAGCTGCTTCTGACACATTTTCCCTGTCTGAAGAAAGATGACATCAAGTACAAGGATAATGTGTTAAGCGAGGAATAAAACCCCTCGCCCTGTTAAAGGGAAAATAACCAATTCCAGGCCGGGGTGATTGAGCAGAGGTAAAGGGATCATGCGAAAGTTGATTATATTTCCAGAAAAGCATGCTCTGGAATGTTTTATTCCTCTTAAAGTTCAACCTTTAGAGCGCAGTGTCAGTCATTGAACAGCACCCCTGCAGGAGACCTGTTGCTCAAACCTGGCAGAGCTGGGGCTTGAACCAACAACCTTCCAATTATTAACTCAGAGTCTGAGCCAGGTGTTGGGAACTTTTTGCCCTTTGTTGAATCAGAGACCAGGAGACATTGGTATATCTTTCCAGCAGAAGTTACTCTTTATTGAGAACTCACCGCGAGTCGCTGCAGTCATCCAAGTCTAAATATTACAACTCAGCTCTGGAGAGTTTATACTTTACAAGGCGGAGGGATACAAAGATTGTATTGGAGACAATCTAAACAAAGCATAGTGTAGTACAGGAATCAGCCTGGTACCGGAAGTTCCCCAGCCCTGATCTCATCAGCATAACACTGCGTTTCAAATGCACAGGTGCTAATCTAATCAGCCTGACAGTATCGCCCAGACCTTCACATCATCATAGAGAGAAAGGCACAGCCTGGCCTTGAGATTAGCATTCACATTGACCTTGGGACCCTACCCAGTGGTCAGGAAGTACATGAAGACAAAAGGTTCATGTCTCAGACACCTGGGCTACCAGACTTGATGTCCTTAGAATGTCATAATCTTCACCTCAAAATGTAAAACCCAATGTACATCACTTTTCAGTTTATATACTATTCTGTAGGAATCTAGATTTAACATTTTATAAATTTGTAATCCTACACAGGACTATAGGGAGGATGCTTTAACACCTCAAAACAAAGTTTTTGCAGAATGTCGACAGTGTGAGGACTTGCATCACCACGCAAGATCACAACGCCCTTGGATAGCAGTCCTCTGCGTTTAGGCTTCAGCTCTTCAATAAGCGTCTTACTGTAACAAGCACTGTTGATTGTTGAATGTTTTTCTTGATAATCCTCCAATTCTAGCCCTTGAGAATCCCAGAAAACTGTAAGCATTGGTGGATTTTCCAGCTGATGGGTGACTTTTGAACTTTCTTTCGGTCGGCAATTGAGGATGTTTCCGTCCCATCCTCTGCAGTTTACTCTCAGGCTCGTAGTGATGAATCCGTAATGATTCTATTTAAGAAACTTTACCTTCCTGAGAGTATTTTGTTTGCAGATAGTCAAACTCTTCTGCTTATGATATTGCGGGTGTTTCAGCACAAGGTACACCACCCCAAAAAGATCAATCAATGCACACCGCTCTTCTTTCATGCAAATCACAAGTGGGGCATCAGTTTTCACTGAACTGAACTGATGTAACGCGTTCACACCTGCATGACAGTGACTGGGGAGACAGGAGTCTTGAATGGAAAGCACTGATAAGACTGATAAGTGACTAAGACTAAGTGCGGCTGACGGAAATTTGAATGCAAATGGAGTGCGGATCATTTTTGACTTAGCTTACTTTCGTTGTTTATATATTATAATTATTAGTGTTTCTGCATACAGGTTTTCTTGCAAAATCACACTTTCAGGCATCTTGGTTGTATAATCGCTGTGTGTGGTTGCTATTAAAAGACTGACTTTTGTGTTTATGCTCAAGTAGGCCTAAGTGATTTGGTCATCTGTGAATATACTGTAAATATTGTTGTGTTTTCTGGCTCAGAGGGACAAGCCACCATTGTATCTCCCGAGAGAACGACAGAAACAAATATGCTTTGCGCTGTAGACAAACATCGCTTGGAACTAACGTGACACGGCTGACAGGCAGCATAATACTAACGTGTATTCTAAGCTTGATGTACTGTAATTAGCTAACTGTATTAATCATCATGTTCATGTACAAGAACTATAAATAACTATTGATCACAATAAGACAACAGGCATTCATTCATTCATTCATTCATTCATTCATTCATTCATTCGTGATGTCTATTAACCCAGAAGAGAGCCTACTAAACTTTCTGGTGCACAAGGATGCTTTCTCAAGATGAAAGCCTTTAATGCCACTTTGACCTTTCGGCCTGAGCAGAATTGCTTTTGAAGGATGTTGGAACCTAACAGGTTAGCATTTAGAACGTTGTTTTGGTAAATCTTTGAAGCGAAGCGCCCGCATGGTGGATAGCTGCTTGTTGTGAGGTTGGGACTAAATGTCAGCTGGCATTAGGGAAGCCTTCAGGGCAGCAGAGATGGCAGTAATGGCTGAGAGGGCTGGGCGATGAGGGCAGTCATGCCACTAGATTCCTTAATCAAGTAAAATGCAATTACTCATTAAAAATAGATCCTCAATGTTTCTTAGTTGTTGTTTTTTTATTTATTCTTTAAGCAGAAGGGTAAACTAGACTAAATCTAGAAGGATTCAAATTTTTAAAGAAGGATTCAGTCATTTTTAATTAAAGATTTTTAATTACGGTAAATTAGAGCCTCTGTTACCCAGTAACCATGTTAGCAAAGATTAACTAAGAAGACCTTTAACACATGTAGTGATTAGCTTTTTACAATTCTGGAGTACTTCTTCCGGGTGTTCAGTGATTTACGTTGATTTCTGCTGAGCCCCTAAAGGGACATGGGTGGGTAAAAAAAAATTGCAAGGGAAAAAAAACAACAAAAAAAAAAAACACTTTTGCTTTGCGAGATATCGTTAACAGCAAACAGGTCACGTGACTCATACTTCTGTGTCAGTTTTCCAGCGCCTAAATACAGAAAGGGCGAGATATAAGTTTCAAACGGAATGTCTTTATATTTTAGGCCAGGCTGAAAGTAAAGCTTGGTAATTCTCTCCATGCCAGTTTAACCCTGTCATTTGTAACCCTTACCTGAGTATCTTGCTCGTTTGCTTCTTCTTCCTCAATTTTCGTTTAGCATCAAAGTTTAGGTGCGTTAGATAAGTCTAGATGGCGCCACCTGTGTGGCTTCCTGTTGCAGCAGCTCCCGCTTAAAATTGAACCTTTTTTTCGTATTTTTGTAGGTATATTTGTACTTTGTCGTCCCACTGTGGGACGACTAAAGGTATAGCTTGTCTTATCTTACAGTATCTGACCTTATCTCATTACTGCCACCTGTGGGGCTAAATCGATCAATAGTAGGCTATGTCTAAAGAGATTCATGAGCACGGCAAGCCTAGGCAGTTAGCTACATACAGTAGATTACATACAGTTAGCTACATAGATTCGTTACATTAGCTTGGATATATGCCAACGCTATGGAAGTGTGTACGTGTATAAGTTATTGTAGGCACCATTTTGTTTCGTGCTTTTGTTTAGTTAAGTATTCTGTGCCATTTGGAATTTATGTTGTGCTAAAAACATGTCTTTCTGAGTGAACAGTAGGCTAATAACTTGGTTGATATCTTGCTAGCACAATAATGTATCAAAGTTCGAAATGTTAAGCAAAAATGTTTTCATCCTCAGTGTATTGCAAATCTACTGATTCTGAATCTACATCCGCTTAAATTTGAACCCTTAAAGGAACATGGGTAAAAAAAATAGCATAAATAAATAAATAAACAAATAAATAAATAAATAAATAAGTTGAGGTTGATATTCAGCTAGCATAATAATGTGTCAAGATTTAGCGCTCGCACTCGATATGTTGAGTTTAAATCAAAAATGTTTTCATCCTCAGTGACCTTGACAGAAGTTTCGAGAGATTTTTTTTCTCCCTCCAATGTTTTTTTTTTTTTTTTTTTACCCATGTCCCTTTAGGGGCTCAGTGCTTTTGCTAAACCTTACACTATTGTGCTAGCAGGATACGAAGCTAGTACTTACTTACTATTCACTCAGAAAAATGAGATAAATTCCAAACAGCACAGAAAACGTAATTAAACAAAAGCATGAAACAAAAAACAACTTCCACCCATACACACTTCCATAGCATTGGCATATATCCAAGCTAATGTAATTAACTATCTAATCTATGTGGTTAACTGACTCGGCTAGCCACGCTCATGAATCTCTTTATATACATTGTGAATCTTAGCACTAGATCAGTATGAGTGCCTGGCCAAGAGGTTTATATTAGACCTGGTGAAATAAGGATGAAATAATGAGGAAAAAGCAGACGGTGGATGAAAGGAGACAGATTTGTTGGTGAAATGATATGTAGCCTTGTTTTGGCTTCTGTGTGTCTCAGCACCTCTCACATATGGCACCCTGTGGGAGCTTCAGTGCAGCTTGTGTTGGAGAGAAATTGAGTTTTGTGTGTCTGTGTTTCAGGTTACATCACAATCCTGTGTACTTGTTTTGTTTTTCTCTAACATTGCGCTTATATACAGTATACACAGTCCTGTTCAAAAGTTAGTACCCCCCTATTTTAAATCTATGTATTTTTGTGTAAGAACATAATAAAACCTGCGTATTTAATAAAATAAAACCTGCATTCTCGTATAAGCAATTACTATCAAAACTAACCAATCTTTCACTCTTTAATGAAATGAGATATTCAACAAGGAGAATGAAGGATCTCACATGCTTCCTCTGAAACAGAAGCTACTTGATCTTCTGCATGTGCACCATTAGGGGTGGGAATAAAGCGCAGGCCCACATGATTGTCTAGGGCCACTATGATTAATGTGTGAGTGAAAGTGCTCCCCTCCCTCCTGAGGGCTCCTGGCTACTGATGGCTTTAGCGAGATAGCATACACATGTTCCTGTTGCATCACTTGGGGGCGTGTGTGCGACCAGCACAAAATCAGTTATATCCGAGGCTGATCAGACAATCATGTGTTACAGGTGATCTAGTCCGCCAGTAAACCAGATGATTCTGGTCATGGGCCAATCAATCAGTCATCTCAAATAGAAACACTTCAGTATTATATTAGAAAGAACGGTTTTGTAAATACCTGTGCTTTGCATTGTAGCTAGAACTCCTACCAGAGCTACTCTTATAGAAACATCTGACCATAAAGGATTCTATACTCATACTGTGCACAAAACAATGTGCAAGTCGAATGATCACATAATGACACCAAATCAAAAATCAAACGAAAGATAATATCGACGTAAAAAAAAAAAAAAAAAAAGGGCTTCTATGACAATGTGCAGGACGAATGATAACATAATGACATCAAATTTAAAAACATGGTGCTATGACATTGTGCAAGACGAAAGATAATGACATCAAATTTTTTTTTTAAATGGGGTGCTATGACGAACGATAACATAATAACATAAAAAAAGGGGGTGCTACAGTATGACAATGTGCAAAATGTATAATAACAATTACACAGAATCAAAAAACAAGGGTGATATGATAATTTGTAAAATGAACGACAAAAAAAAAACAGGGTGCTAGGACAATGTGCAAGATGAATAGTAACAGTGACATAAAAAAAGGGGGTCACATACAGTAACAATATGCAGGACAAATAATAACATAATTACATTCAATAAAAAAACGCGGTGCTATGACAATGCGCAAGACAAATGATAGCATAATGATACCAAATCAAAAATATGGTGCTATGACAATGTGCAAGGCAAACAATAACATAATGACCTCAAACTGAAAAACATGGTGCTTTGACAATGTGTAAGACAAATACAAAAAACGGGGTGCGCTAACAATATCCAAGACGTATAACAACATAATGACATCAAATCAAAAAATGCGACTCTACTGTATGATATGTCACATCAAAGATACAGCAATATACTAAGAAGTATTATCTTGACAATCCAGACGATTCTATTCCAGCCCTAATTAAACCATCACACCAAAACAGCCTTCCTCTGAAGTGCCCCTAAAAGTCCTGAACTTTCTGACTTGCCAGCTCTACAGCAGAGCTCAGCTGCACTGAGACTCGGCCAATGCACAAACACAGCGGTCAGAGAAGCATTTCACGAGCACTCAGTACAGCTTTAACACATTAAACTCAGCGGTGAGACGCAACAACAGTAAAAAACACTTTGTACATGGTAGTACTAGCCGCTATGTCCTGTTCGAGCTAAAAATAACCCACTTTCGAGGAATACCGTGACGAGAAAAAGTCCGTTTAATCCGAACTCAGTTCTAATTAAAATCCATGAACAAAATACAGTACACACCTACAGTATAGAGAGTTGCTATTCCTATTACAGGAAAACTGCGTCCACATTCCAAAATGATTTTTTGATCACATCGAATTTGCTCACGTGCTCACACGGATGCGCACATCTTTTTTTTTTTTTTTAATAGTGTCTGGCTTACAACAGGTCTTTTTTTAGCGATCAAACAATGGATGCAAAAATACGCTTGGGATTTTGCTCTGACGGATGGCAAGGAGTTAGTCAGCTGTGTTTGTTGACATCCAGAAGAAGGGAGCAGGTTTAGCAGCTATTGCTAGTATCGATATGAAATCCCATCACTGGACTGACATCAGAGAGCGCCCTATGCAGATGAGGCACAAAAAGTGGCATAAATTCCGATCACATGACCAGGCATCAAATATACAGTACAGGCCAAAAGTTTGGACACACCTTCTCATTCAAAGAGTTTGAATTTGTATTATGGCAAGAAAAAAGCAGCTAAGTGAAGAAAAACGAGCGGCCATCTTTACTTTAAGAAATGAAGGTCAGTCAGTCCGGAAAATTGGGAAAACTTTGAAAGTGTCCCCAAGTGCAGTCACAAAAACCATCAAGCGCTACAAAGAAACTGGCTCACATGCGGACCGGCCCAGGAAAGGAAGACCGAGAGTCGCCTCTGCTGCGGAGGAGAAGTTCATCCGAGTCACCAGCCTCAGAAATCGCAGGTTAACAGCAGCTCAGATCAGAGAGCAGGTCAATGCCACACAGAGTTCTAGCAGCAGACACGTCTCTAGAACAACTGTTAAGAGGAGACTGTGTGAATCAGGCCTTCATGCTAGAAGATCTGCTAGGAAACCACTGCTAAGGACAGGAAACAAGCAGAAGAGACGCGTTTGGGCTAAAGAACACAATAAAGAACACAACAAAGAAAACTCGCTGAATGAGAAGGGGGTGTCCAAACTTTTGGTCTGTACTGTATATCCGATCTGAAAGTAATAGTGATACGAAAGTGACTCAGATCTAATCTGAACAACATTAGATTTGTTAACTTTTTTTTTTTTCTTTTAATCAAAGAGATTTTCAATTAGGCCTGATGACAATATCTCCATATGGGTGTGTGACTGAAGAAAGAAATATTCTGTTCCTGTAAAACATTTTTGTGAAATAGATCATTAATGAAACAGCAGGCTGGAATTTGGTTGCATTAATCAGGATATAACTGGCTTGTGAAAAGTGATCCAAAAACAAACATGGAGACTCTTGCTAGTAGTTGATAAAGGAGAACTGCTTGCCTCCCACAACACCCGCAATAACCGAGGAGAGGGAAGCAGACAGGATGCATGAGACCGGAGGAAAACAAGAGGAAAGAAGAAAATTTAGTCCCTTTTTAAGTCATATTTACCGTATTTGAGTCTGGTGGTGACTCAAAACAGAGATAAGCTTTCTTCCCTTTTTCTTTTTTTCATTCCGCCTACAATTCACTGACTATCATCATGCATTTACAAGATAAATCAGTGATCAATCAGAATTTTCTAAAAAAAAATTTTAAAAATGCATACTAATAGCTCAGCAGGATTGAATGTATAATGAAAAAACATATCCATATACAGTACAGTAGATACAGTATAAAGAGTGGTGTGTATGCAGGTACAGTACAAGCACAGACTGTACCGTTATTTAAAGAATATCAAACAGGAGCATTTGCATTGAATTGCTTCCTCCTAGGGCTCAGGAATGAATCATAGCAAGATAAATCAGGGCAGATATTGAGGACCGTCATAACTTACTCATCGCGCACTCCGAGCAGCCGATACCACAATTCTCTCGAGTGTGACGCATCGGTTAACGCTTATCCATCATCACATCCGCCTGTGCAAACCCTTCAGCGGATCGCTGAGGGAGAAGCAAGCCTTTCCATTGTTATCTACAGTATATAAGATACAGGAAGAACTTTTTTTCTTCAACCCTTAAAAAAATGTCAAATAAAGTACTCGTAAACCCAAGTCAGTTATGATTTTAACCAACCAACAAGAAAGTCCAAAAATGTTATGCTCTCCTGGTTTCTAGTACAACCTTTATCACCTTTTATCCCCGCCACCGAAGAGGAAAATTCCTCAGAGTGGATCGTGCCCAACCGACGAACGTCAGGGAAAGAGACTCCCGTCTGTGGATTGTGTCAGTCTGCGAGGTCGTCGTCACGGGAGCGTGCAGGAGCGTTAACTCCGCTTACTACCTTTCGCCAGCCGTGTGCCCACATGCCAGCTGGGCACTGCCCCCAGACTTGCACGTGCACATCTTTCACTCTTTTCCTCCCTTTTTTTCCCTTCCTCCCTCTTTTAACCCTTTCCTACCCCATTTTTCCTAAATAAAATTACCCTTTTTCCCATAAGACCTCGCCTCATGTCTGTGGTTCCACCCGTGCAAAAAGATCGCATCGCTTTATTTCTAAGGCAAATTAATCATATAACCATATGAGCAAGTTTGACCCTAATAGCTTTCCATAATCGCAGCGTGGTCACTGGTTGTGTGTGATAATGGCAGGTTTAACGAGGATAATAAGATGACTGAGGAAACATCACCAGGTGTGCTGAATGGCAAGTTTCATCATATAAAGCTTCTACTGTTGATGAAAGTTCAAAGTTATGCAAGAATTCATTGAACGTAAGCCGTGGGAGTGGTGGCTCAGGCGGCTAAGGCTCTAGGCTATTGATTTTTTCGGATCTGACGTTCGAGCCATGCAGTTGGAGGGTTGCACTACCCAGCCCCTGTATGCAGTGCCGGTCCCATGCGAGAGATTTTAATTTAACTTTTGTTTCATGTAAATGTTTGCACTATTATAAAACTGATTCCATAATCTGTTTCCTCTAACCAGTTGGTCAATACAAGTAAATATGAGTATTTTAAAATTGCTGATGTTATGTGATGTTATGTTCTTTTTTTGCTCCATCATTTTGAATTTTAGGTTCTGTGTTGATAAATCTTTCCAGCACAAAGATGCTAAACCATCTCCTTGTGCGAATGCATCACTATTTACCATTTTAAAGCAGCTCCATTATCCTCGCCCTGCACTATGGCTTTACAGTGGAAATTTGCGTAACAAAATATTTTAAAACATACTGTACAGTATGCTGCGACTCCTCGTGACAGACCGCCATTCGGTGGTGTCTGGGTTCTTAAAGCAGCCTGGTTGTGTTTCCTAATACTCATTGATATGGCACTACTGAATCATTTATCACCATCAAATGTCATGCATATACACACGCTGGTGTAATGCTGTGCAAGAGACACAACACACACACACACACACACAGTGTTGCTGCTGGGAGAAAAGTCAGAGTTTGGCATTTAATTACATTAAATAAATGTAACTAAAGCATTAATGTAATGCACTGCAGTATCCAGATCCATCTATACCACTTTCCCTATTGTAGGGTCACCAGGGGGCCTGGAGCCATAATAAAGCGGGGTACAGACTGAATGGGGTGACCATCGTAGGGCACAAGCACGCATACACACTCACAAACCCAAGCAATTTTAATGCACCAAGCAACCTACATCATGTCATGAACCCCAAACCTGGAGGAACGAGGAAACTAAGCCACCATGCCATCAATACGCAATATATCATTTTTTAATTCTCTTACTAAGAATAAAAGTAGGACAGACAGAAACGAAGCCCCACAAAATGCTGTTCTCTTCCTGAAGGCAGAGGTGCATACGGGCTGGAATGTAAATAAAGCATGAAGGCGTTGGACAGACGCTGACGTCAAAAATCTTATTTTTTCGATTCGCAAAGGTGTCATGAAGGTCTAAATCGAAGTCTTTCCTGGAACCATCTGCTTCTGCAGGAAAATCGCCCTTTTTATTTTCTCTTTTTAACATACATAAAGTATAAAAATGAAATATGCCATTGTTCTATCAGGCTGGTCTTTTCTGTAATTAATAAATTCTATTTTTACGCATTAAAAGCACAAGCAGATCGAATGTAAGGAAAGTTCAGTCTATCAGCTATACAGTACATGTGTGTATGACCGGTGTGTAAAGGAAAGACTAGTGATTACTTCAGTTAGAATGGCTGTATGAGATACACTTCAAAACACTCACAAGCTCCGTAATTTCCTACACCATGGCACCTAAGAGCTCTTCTCTCACACACCCATTAGTTCAAGGCCATACACATAGGAGAGGTGTTGTTCCAACAAAACATACAGACACCGGCAGAGAGCGAGGAAAAAGCAGATATCTCATACTCAGTAGAAGACGAACACTGGTACACACTGATAAGCTACAGTATCCGAAGTTACAGTAAGAATCATAAGAAGAGTCTTTGCAATGGTTTCAATAATCTCGTTCAGGAAGAAGCTGGAACGAGACGGATCGTTCAGTTCTGTTTTTGGTCAAAAGTCACATTTAGCTAGATTTTAGACACGGTGAATAATGTAGATTAAATGAAATAAATTGGAACAAATGTTTTAGGCTGAAAAGTGCCTAAAATACACATTAAAATGTAATTGTTTATGCAGCAGCCTCAGCAGCAACCTCATTTCCCCTCTCGTCCGTTCCAACCACTCAGCATTCAGCATCAGTAATACACTAATCATAGGCCTGATCATCTGCCGTCATCTGCGCCTGTTTCTTACTGAGTCATGCCTTAAGTTCGATGTTTTTCATGCTTGATAAGGCTTCATACAGTAGGTCACGGTGTGGCTTAACAAACAAAAAACATTCATCTGAAAATCAGAGCAAAAAAAAAGTCCTTCATGAAGCCTGGAGAACTGTTCCTCAAGACTTCATTAAAGATACAAGGAAGTCTGACTCTTAGAAAGCATACTGTGCATATTAAGAAATGAGGGCTGGAACAGTTGATGTTGAGATGTATATCTGCTACTTCTGCTCTGTAAATCCTTCATACCGGCTCTAATCTGAGGTTCTGTTGTTACATTAGTTGGTGATTTCTGATGCTGGTGACTCTAAATGAACTTCTCCACTGCAGCAGAGCTACGTTTTGATCTTGCTTTCCTGGGAAGGTCTTCACGAGACCCAGTTTCATCATGGAGTTTGATGGGTCTTTCAAATGCACTTGACGATATTGTTCTTGCAGGAACTGTTCCAGAACACTTGACTTTTGTTGTTGTTGGTGGTGGTGGTGGTGGTTCTTACTTAGTACATAATGCCATATACAGTATGTCCGTTCTAGTTTTATGAACTAAATCCAAACATTTGACTGGTACTGGTAGCATTGAGAAATAGCACTAATCTACAGTACTAACCAGTTACCCAGGTCTGTCCAAGGGAACTCAGAGGACACTCTGGAATGGGTGCCAACTCATCACAGGGCACAATCACATACAACAGGCAATTTATAAAAGCCAACCTGATTATATAGCATGTCTTCGTTCTGTGTGAGGAAACAGGAGTACGTAAGAAAAAAGCTCACCAAGCACGTGGAGAACATATAAGAGCACAAATGAGATCTAAAATGTCAGCCTTAGTGCTCTATTACCATATTACATATAACTTACACTATATTTAAAATAGTGCAGTTTTTCCTAATAACAGGCTCAGATTGTGTGTTTTCTTCCAATAATTGTCTGGTACTTGGTGAAAAAAAAAAAAAAAGTTGACGTTGTAAGCATTAGTCTGTTCTTTTACCAGCTCTGTGTTTGTATTCTTTAAATAAAAGAATCTCCTAACTGAATAAATGTAATATTGAGCTAGTAAACAACTCACCAATCCTTCTGCCTAATGTGTTGTGCCTGCTCTAATGCGATCCCGGGCACAGCGGCTGATCTAAGCGCCGCTGCTGGTTTGTGGTGATTCATTCCCTTTGGCCCTTTTTAATGCATGCGTCTTTCACTCCTTGTCACTTACCAGGCTATATTTAGCACTCGCTAGCTCTGGCGTGAGCCGCTGTACCCGCGTTCCTAAGTGAATTCCCCGATCTGCTCAGCAAGCTAAGAGCTTATTGCAAGGCTGGACACTATGAAAAAACATTACAGAGTTTGTGTTTTTGTTTTAAACTCACAACAAAAAGGCAGCATATCAAGGACACGATTTAAGAGCTAAATCGATGAACATGGCTACGTCTTTGCGTCACACGGGGTGCTAGACTTGGCGCCACAGCCTTGAAAGTTATTCCTAACAATGCACCAAAAATCTCTGAGCTGTGTGCTTCTCCGTGGGGGGGTTTATATCATAGCCTGTACTCGTCTACACCCTGATATCTCTACGTATAGATATTGTCTTATTCAGAGCAACTGCATGATTGACAGACACATCCCCAAGGCTCTGATTCAGCAACAGCAATGTGGAGACAGAGTGAGCAGGAGGAAAAGATTATTTATGCCGCTGATAAATAAATTAGCAGTCGAATTCCGCGCTAAGCTGGAAATTGAGCAAATGTGGAGCAGTTTTCGCTACAATACTTCAAAGAGAAGTCATGCACTTCCTCTAAATATTTCTTTGTTCCTGAAACTGTTTCTTGACCCAGCCAACACCCCTCATGACGTTTGAGAGGGTCATCACAGGCAGATCAGTGACAGTCAGGGAGCTGAATGTGAAAAGCATAATTGTCCTGAATTTTTTGCCACTTTGCAGAACAAATGGTGTTCACGACATCACATCGACTTCAATGGCAGCTCAATAACAACGACACCGCTGTGACTCACTCCGGCAGCAGGCGCTCATAACGCTGTAGACAGAAAGCATTTTATCTTTACAGATCAACAACTTGGAACATACAATATGAAATGAATGGATTGAAACGGCTCCGGTTAAAGTATCTGAAAAGAACTAGGGTCATGCAGTTTTCCCTAATTATCATGTCTATTCATAACGCATTTATGCAATTGCGGCTTTGTGTAATTAAATATGTCAACATTTATGCGCATACAAAACCAGAACAACATCTTTTGATGTTGCTAGAATTAAAATATTCACCATATTTCTCTACTCTAATAGATTTTTTAGAAATAAATATAGGAATAAAACTTATTTAGATTACATTTAAAAAGTACATTTAAAATCACATTCAATCATGTAGAAGCATGCTGTAAGGTTTACACAGAATTTAGACTGCTTTTTCTGAGATACTGCATACAAACCATCGACAAAGAAAGAATGACAGGCAGCAACACTTATCCTTTTTCCACCAAAGTGAACCAGGTGCTAATTACGGTTCAGAGCGCCGGGCGCAAACTTTTAATTGCTTGTCATAATCCCGCCCCAGCCCCTTGACCTAAGCAGTTCTTTTTACTAGCCCAGCAAAATGTTGGTGCCACCATGGAACTGGTTCTTCTATCTAAGGGCTGGTACTTTGGCTGCCTGAAAACAAAGAACTGGTTTGAAATTGGGCACCAGGGCCTCCGAGTGGCGCAGTGGTTAAAGTGCTCGCCCGATCATCCGGAGATTGCGAGTTCGAATCCCGGGTGGTGCTGTAACCTCTCGCAGCCGGAGGTCTAGAGAGAGCTGATTGGCCGAGCTCTCTCAGAGGGGAGGGATGAGAGGTACTTAGTGCTCCCACATTAATCACGGCTCTACAGCCAGTCAGGGGCGTCTGTGAGCTCGCACAGCGGAGGGAGCGGATAGCGCTGTCCAACGAGTGTGTTACGCCGCCCCCAACGGTGCGCGAGCGAGCAGTTCGAAAAGATGCAGTCGGCTGGCGTCACGTGGTTCGGAGGAAACGTGTGGAGCCTTAATGTGGGAGCCCCCTAGTGACGGGGAGGAATTGGACACAACTAAATTAGGGAGAAAATCGGGGAAAAATCCAAAAAAAATAAAAATAAATAATAAATAAAAAAATTTAAAAAAAGAAATTGGGCACCAGCCCTGAACTAGCTCCAGAACACCTCACCACAGACAAAAAGCCCAAGGTGACTGACCTGACCTTCAAACTCCCCAGATCCCAAACTGATCAATAGTCCATGGAATGAGCCGGACAAACAAGTCCAATCCATGGAGGCCCAACCCCACAATCAACTGTGTGCCAGACACCACAGCACGTCCCAAAGACCAGCCTTGCCCAAGTGGCACAAGTGGAACCTTCACAATACTAAGCATAATATTTTGCATTGTAAAGTAATTGGTGATGTGTGTAGTTTCAATTCAAGGTAAATAGCATTTACACTGTATGTATGTACTGTAGTAAGTGTGTGTGATAGCAGTTTGTTGACAAAGCAGAGAATAATACTTTTATAAACTTTGTCATGCCAATATTTCTTATATACAATGGTAACTAATGAGTGTTTGTGTGTTACTGGTTTGACTCCTGCCTCCTAAAGTGGTACCGACACTCTTGTAAGTTTCTTAACTGTTTAAAGTATTAGCATTCTTCTTGGCCCTGTAAGGCCCCATACGAGCTGTTTTTAGCCGCTCAGGTCTCATCACAAACCAAAAATGGCACAGTGGGAGGATGAGTCACAGTTTTGCTCCTTTATTCAGTGCTTGCATTTTCTTTTGTGTGCTTAGAATAAACCTGAAAAAAAAAAGTCAAGTTCGGACTAACCTGTACCTGTTACTTAATCACATATAATGAGAAATGACATCACTCTTGCTGCAGCCCTTCGAATACAGACACAATCAGCACGTATTTAGGGTGGTACTGGATTAAACTATTTCTAGTCAGATGAAAAGCATGAGAATAATATACAGTAGATACATGGTGTATTATATTTCTCTTTATCTCCTCATGTAGGACTCTATAAGGTGACTATTGTAGTTACCATTGCAGCAATGATTAGCCAAATCAAAGTTTATGAAGTGAGTTGCGAGGCTTTAACGGTCTGATTACTTTTCTACTAGTATAATAAAAAAAATAAAAAAATTAAAAAACATGGATTTATCAGGCGAAGTCCATCTCTGGTGTACGCGACTGATGTCATACTAGTGAGCTTGGATCTGGTGTCCAATTATATCTGCATTTTTACTAATCCACAAGGTGCAATTTTTTTTTACTTGTTAAAATGGAAATATATATATTTCTCTGGGGTTTCTTTTCCAATCTTATCTTAATAGCATGTTAATGTTTTCAACACGACCACATCATGCTTCAGCATATACAAGTCTAAGACCAATATAGTGAGAACCAGATGTTTGTTATAAAATGTGCAAATCTGCAAAAATATATATATATATATAGTTTTGTGAGAGTAAAAAAATAAAAAATAATTTGATGCGGGTCCTTTAAAAGTTTAATAGTGCAAGCTTGGTTGTAGATTTCTGCTTCTAACCTTTAAGGCACCTTGAGGACCAAATCATAGCATCATTTAGAGAACTATGTTAAACATTGATTTTTTGTTTCCCCCCTCAAAGTGCAGATTTTCTTTTGGGGATACTTCACAAACAGCAAATGTTGTTCTGTCTCTGTAAAGTATAATTTTGCATTGGTTTAGCATGATTTGGCAGTGTTCTGAGATGTTTAGACTTGGCTGTCTGCAGGGTGATGTGGAATGCTTGTTGACACCTGCTTTGACCTTTGGATCAATAAATCGACCAGTGTGTCGTCTGCCTATGTAATTTTACACCTTGAATCCCACAAGAGAATCAAGGCAGGAGTGGTTAAAAACAGGGAATAGAGGTAATTTTTACAGTACTTATGGTGGAAAAAGAGCAATACAATGCTGCTACAGCTTTTTTCAGAGGTAGAATTACTTTGATAAAATCACATCAGAACAACTTTATCTACACGGCGATGCCTCTAGCACAATGTTGCCAAACTAACTTTAAAACAGCTTAAATAATAAACCAATGGCATTAGCGGGATGCTAACTTCAATCCCTGTAGTGAAAGCACTACACGCCTACCCATAGACCACTAGAGAACATGCTACTAATTCAAAGACATAACAACAAGTGCCACAAAAACTACCGGACAACAGCAATTTAACGGAATATTAAATTGGAAAGAAGTCTTAACTTCTGTGAAACGGGCATGAGGCAGTTTGGATGCTGTGCCAACACCATTTTACAGTTGAGTAATTTGGAAGCTAAGATGCAGTTCAGGGTAATACTGCTGAAAGAAATGAAATAGAGGTAACATTACAACACTAAGAGTTGCACAACATGAAATACCCACACTGTGTCCATCCCAAGCTCAGATTGTGAATTCTTAACCCTGTTGGAAACTTAAGGGACCACACTAAAGTGGTAAAATGTTTCAAGTATAAGGACAAGTACAACTAATTTTATTTATTTTATTTTATTTTTTTGTGGTTGTATTTGCAAAGTTGTGTTTGGTTTGTTCATTCAATGTTATCTCAGCATCATTTCTTTTTTCAAAGTCATTCTAACTTTCAAAAACTAGATATATAGATACTTAATTAATCCCAAAGGAAATTCCAGATATCCAGAAGCAATAAAGACATTAACACAAAGCCAGGTTGTAGATGTTATTGCACAAATTATATCTTACATATAGTCAGTAGGCCCAGGTAATGTGAGAACTGGCCAGCTGACAATATTGTCCTGATGTCATCCTGACAATGGACTACATCGAAATGTCGTTACAACTATATTATAACAGTCATCCAACATTCAAGCTCCTTCTGGGACAAGTGACGTATAACACCTAATAATGTAATAAACAGCACATTAAATTAGTAAAAGATCTGCAGGTTTTATTGTAATAATTCTATAAACATAACTAATTTTCCACAAACGTCTCGCACAGAAAAGTATAAATAAGTTATTAAATACAAAAACCATATGTGTTACAGTATGTGCGAATGTACAGTAATAGCAACTGCTATTACGTTTGTGGGAAATTTATTTTGTGAGTTTGACAGGATTTCTGAGAGGATTTTCAGGTCATATACATGAAAAAAATAACATTACAATGCAAACATGAACGTGTGCTAGGCTGACAGGAATTTTAATAGGATTTTAAATTAAGCATGGGCATAAAGTTACAAATCTCAAGACAGACACTAAAGACAGACACAAAATAATGCTTTTAGAAATTTAGCAGGATGACTGGCATTAGCCATGGAATTATTGCATTTTAATCTGATAAGATTTCTGAAAGGATTAATAGGTTATATTCTTAAAGTTAACAATTCAGTGGCTAATACAGTACCAGTCATCCTGCTAAAGCACACTAACCTGAATTTAAAACTGAATTTCTAAAAGGATTATTTTACTCCTTTTCATAAAAGTCAACAATTTCAATGCTAACACTAGCCACCAAACTAACATTCTAAACTGACAGAATTTCTGAGATTATTATTTTACTCATAATTATATGAGTAAAAAAGCCAACAATTTCAATGCTAACACTAGCCACTAAACTAACATGCTAACCTGACACTAAATCTGAGAATCTTTGTGAATGTGGATTTCTACCTGGCTAACAAAAGCTAATTTAACACATCTGAGAAAAACATTTTGAGCTATACTTCTTTTAGTAAAAAAAAAACATGAAAAAGAACATGAAGCAATATTATTTGAAGCAAGATTTAAAGAAACACACCATGCATGATTCACATTTATCTTTAAAAAATTCTGATACCTCAGCTTACTCAAGCTAACAATTTGCTAGCTATTTTCAATTAGCTGGCGTATGTTAGTTGGCCAGTGATAAAAGTTTAGACATTGTTTATCCCAGTGAAAAAAGAAATTTATCAGCACGTAACTGCTTGAGCACTGAGCCTGCAGAATATCACTGTGTGCGTGTTTTGTGTGTGTGTGTGTGTGTGTTTCATTTTGGAGCAGCCTTTGTCGACGCTTTCTCAGTGCTTCTAAATTTAGCAGGCACCCTTCGTTAGCGGGATGAGAATATTGACAGCTCTTTTTGACAGTCGTGTTCGTCAGGACCGGACTTGCTGTCGCCATGGAGACAGAAGCGGGTGGCATGCAGATGTAGTGTGCTTCCTTATATACCACCAAACAGTAATGTCTGCATATCTTTTAAGGTACTTATTATAGAAAACTGGCTTAAAAAACATCTGTGACAGTATGTTAGTTTGTGAATAACAAATCCTGGTCATTCATTTCTAGTAAAATTCACATGTAAACGAAATATGTCAGAATGCTCCTAGAGAAAGAAGAGCAATATGTAAAATAAGCATACATACACTAGCAGTCAACACCTTGTACTTCATTGGTTCTTATGCACTTTTATTATAGTCAACATTGTACATTCATCCTGAAGACATCTGAACTATGAAAGAACACATAGGGAATTATTTAGTAAGCAAAAAAGTGTTAAACATAATATTTTTTATATTTTAGAATGTCTAAAATAGCTACGTTTAGCGTTGACGACAGCTTAGTACATTAACATCATTCTTTATCAGATTCACAAGGGTGCCTTGCCAAAAACTGTGTCTTGCCTTCTTAATGTGCTTTAGACTATCACAGAGTAAGGGGGTGCCGAGTCAATAGCCCTATTAGTGCTACTACATCTACTGTACAAATCTATATTATTGCAAGAAACACTCAATTAATGATAAAAAACAGTTCCTAATTGAAAAGAAATGTTCCGTCTGCCAATCCAAAAAAATCCAGACTTTTCATACCCATTAAGATACTCATATTCGCTCACTTAAAAGTTTTTCCCCCCACTGACACTCTTTGTTCTTCCAAGGTGTGACCCAATGATCAGAATATCAAAGTTCCTGTTGCCCCTCTGCAATTTTTTAAAAATGTGTTAATATTTGAAAGCAATCTACCATAAAACTAAACATACAATTCATCAAATTCAATTTTTAAAAAACCTAAATGAATAAATACATGAGAAATGTGAAGCTGCACAAGGGCATACAGAAACCAGGCCAAGGCTCCGATGCCCCAGACAGGTTAATCACACATAGGCCAGATATCCCTCAGGCTCCTTTAAGCTTCGGGCAGCACTTGAGAGACTCTGAAAAGGTCAGCCAGCCTCAAACGGACATGGAGCAAAAAACACAGGTCACCGAGACAAACCAATTTAGACCCCAGAAAAAGTGATACCAAGATGGAGGTGGCGAAAGAGTCTAGACAAGTCAAACTGCTGCATTCTGGAGTTATGGTTGGAAATTTATCCACACTCTTCAGGAACAATATTGTGCAATTCTATGTTTTCCTTGAACTTTAAAGAGCAAGAAAAACTATGTAAACCTTTTGGAATTTCATGGTTTTCTGCATTAATTTGTCTTAAAATTCTAAGTCTAAGCAAAGTCTAAGACTTCATGTACAGTAAGTCAAGGGTATTGACAAATATAATGCGCCAAAAATAATAACACAAAAACATTCTGATCTTTCATGTGATTATTGAACATGTCTTCCATTCAACATTCAAAATGGGACGATTAAAATAAGTGGACTAAAGTGAAATTAATAACTTGTTGACCCCTACCTTGGCAGTAATAACCTCAACCAGGCACTTCCTGTAGCTGTGGATCAGACCTGCACATTGTTCAAGAGAATTTTTAGCCCATTCTTTCTTGCAGAACTGCTTCAACTCCGTCATTTCTTTTGGACGTCTCATATGCATGACTCTCTTCAGGACATTCCATAGCATATCTATTGGGCTCTGACTTCGCCGTTCCGAAAGAGGTTTCTGTTTTTGTGAAGCCACTCAAGGAGTTTCACTTCTACAGAGTTTCAGCTGGTGTACAAATATTCTCAAATTTTCCTGACGAATTTTTTTTTATTCACTTGGGAATTCATCTTACCCTCTATGACTGCAAGCTGGCAAGCCCCTGAGGCAGCAAAGCAGTGCCAAATCATGATGTTTCCTTCACCAGACTTTACGGTTGGAATGTTGTTTTCATGATGATATGCAGTGCCCTTTTTACGTCAGATGTAGTCCTAAGTGTTCTTTCCATATAGTTCAATCTTTGTTTCATCAGTGCACAAAACATTCTCCCAATACACTGTGGAGTGTCAATATGCTCGCTCTAAAACTTCAGGCATGCAGCAGTTCTTTTGAGTAAGCAGCGGCTTCCTTTGTGGTGTCCTGCCATGGTTCAATGCTTTACATACTGTAGACTCATGAACACAGATGTTAGCCAGTTCCAATGATGCCATCAAATCTTTGGCTGTCACTCGCAGTTGTTTCTTTACCTCGTTGATGAGCCTTCCTTGTGATCTTTGCGTCATTTTGACTGGGTGCCCACTTTTTTGGTAGATCCCAAAGGATCACAATCCCAAAGTTTCCCCATTGCTGTAGACTGATGAATATGAATATAGTATAAAGTCACTGAAATTACTATTTGAAATCACTTTGTAACCTTTTCCAGCTTCATGTAAATCAACAATTCTTGATTGTAGATACTCTGAAAACTCTTTTTGGCGAGGCATGGCTCACATAAGCTTATTCTTCTTGAGCAGAGCAAGCTCAAATAGAGTGGTTTTCATTAGTCAAAAAAGTTCTTCAGTGGAACCTCGGATTGCGAGTAATACGGTTTACTAGTGTTCCACAAGACGAGCAAAGATTTTTAATAAATTGTGATTTGAAAAAAAACGAGCAAGTCTTGGTTTACGAGTGCCGAGTATCATGTATCACGCATGTACCTCTTATTTTGACACTGCGCATGCGCCTATTATTATTGCGCCGCGGAATTGTGGGTAATCGTCTCCCCTGCTGGGTCTTAGTGCTCGTGTCTTACAGGCATAATCAACATCTCCCTCTCTGTTTCACCGTCTCCTATGTGTGTGCGCGTGCGTAATTTGACACCAACACACACACACCGACACATGCACACACACTCTCTCTCACCTTTTCACCCTCCCCTCCCCGGCTTCGCAAACACACAGAAACTCTGCTCGTCTCTTACTTGTATAAATCAACATCTCCCTCTCTGTTTCAGCGTCTCTTATGTGTGTGCGTGCGTAATTTGACACCGACACCCCCACACACACACCGACACACGCACATACACTCTCTCACATTTTCACCCCCTCCCCGGCTTCACAAACACACAGAACCTCTGCTCTGTCGCAATTATTTTCAAAGGTAAGGTGTTGGTTCATTTGTTTTTTTTTTTTTACTTTACAGCAGTGATTCCGTTAGTATGCACTAACACCAGTGTCAGAGAGATTTCTTTTTTTTCCATTAAAACGCTGTTTCCGTTGTGTGTGTGTGTTTGTTGTGAAACTTAAAAAGTGATTCCGTTAGTATGCGCTAACGCCAGTGTCAGAGAGAATTCTTTTTTTAACGTTAAAACGCTGTTTCCGTTGTGTGTGTGTTTGTTGTGAAACTTATTCTCATAATCCAAGGTTCCATTGTAGTTCACACCTCCAAACTCATTCTCTTAACAAGACTCTAGGTATGTTAACACCTGGCTCCAATTAGCTTCTTTGAGATCATTAACTCAAAGATTCACATACTTTTTCCACTTGCTCTATGAGGTTTGTATGGATTTTCTCAATAAAGACATGGAAGATCAGAATTTTTGTTTTATTATTTTAGGCACACAATATTTGTCAATACTCTTGAGTAAGATGAAGACGAGTTCACATTTTATGACAAATTAATGCAGAAAACTATGAAATTCCAAAGGTTCACATACTGTACATTTTCTTGTCACTGTATAATCTTAAATAGAAAAACAAGTTGTAATCCATGTGTTTTCTGAAATCAAAACAGAGTAAAAACTATACACACAAAGTAAAAAATAAACAAACAGCACACGTAAAATTTGGTTGGATGTTCCTCAGCAAGCTTTGGGTAGCAATCAACAAGCATCTATCAGAATTCTGGTTGGATATTTGAAGGAAAAACATTTTTCGGGGAATACAACCAAAGTTTGAATAAAATTTCTTGGTTTCTTTGAACAGACCCAAGTTTTTTGGTTCCAAATGCTTAATGCATTCTACAATCAGCTTTGATGTGTGTTTGAGTTCATCGTGGTCCAAGTTGCAACTGTCTATCTTATGATTTGAGGTTCTCATGAAGAAGGTTCTGTAGTTCTCCTTTGCCTTCATTATTCCATCTACAGTAGTTTATGCAATACACCAGTTCCACTGGCAGCAAAACAGCTCCAAAGCATGAAGCTGTTTCATGTTTAACAGTTGGCACAGTGTTCTTAGGATTGAATGTTCTACAGTACCTCTACCCCTCTAAACATACCTCTGGTCAAAACTTTCCTCCAGAAGGCTTTATCTTTGTCCATATGGTCAGCTGCAAACTTTATTTGAGCTTGAAGATGTGGATTTTGGAGCAGAGGCTTCTTTCTTGGATGGCAGCCTTTAAATCCATGCAAACATAATACCCACTTGAATGTAGACACTAACACTTGTGTTCCAGCAGCTTTGGGTTCATAGCACATCTTTGCGGTTTCTGAGTTATTCCTGACCATATCGACCCATTTCCTCTGATCTCAGGGTGACAATTTGGGACTTCTCCAAAGTGCTAAGTGGACAGAACTTCTCCCGAAACATCTCCCAATGACATGTACTTTTATACAATGTTCTGAACTGGTCTTGAATTCTGCAGTTGTTTAGAAATAGCTGGAAGAAACAGTCCTAGCTTGTAACATAAATCTACTATCCTCTTTCTGAGAACAAACAAACAAAAGCTTTTAATGTTTTTTTCCCCCAATGTGATATTTAAACATTGCTCGATTTAATGTTCCTCATGGTCCCTTTATATATTTAATATCTTTAATAATGCGTTCTTCTATATTAAAAGGATGCAGGAGTGCAAGCCGAACATTTACCTATGTTTTAATACATTGTCCCCCATGGTCCCTTTGATTCATCCATTGCATTAAGAAATATTTAATATGTTAAATAATGGTACCCATTATATTAAAAGTCCACTGGAGTGCTCTCTGTGTATCCACGTCCCATTGGTAGGTAGCACAAAGGAGTTATTAGTTATTTGTTTTGAATTATGATACACCAGGTGCAGATACTGTACATGCTACACTTTCTTGTAGAGAAAAACTGCTTACAATTCACATACAAAAACATCGTTGTGTTCATTTCACCATCTCCCATGAGGCCATGCCCTGCTGTGGGCTGCAGAGGCACATATTTACTGTTTCACATTCGCTCCTTTGGGAAATGTAAAAATCCATTCAAAGCACAGAGGGTTAAGAGCTTTGTACATGAGCTCAGCACAAAAACAAGGCCCATTACCTTTGCTTTCAGGTTATTTAGGGGGTTTGAATTCACAGCCTTTCACTTATTACCATACCTGCTTCACTACTCCTATTTAACATACTGTGCCATGACCTTTACTGTGTATAGAAAAACACTATTGGGTTATGTACCATGTCGGAAATTTGGGATTCGGTTTCAGTGCAAGTTTAAAATATTGGATGTTGAGATGTAAAAGTAATGTTTGCACTAATGCTGGAAATAAATAAATGATGGATTGATTGATTGATTGATTGATTGATTGCCTAACACTGCCTTTTGTTTCTAATTGCTTCCTAATATAAAATGTTTGTAGTTGTGTAATAAATACTGATATTTCTTTTATGCTTGGTTTCACACAGTTGCAGAGGTTTTTTTAAAATTGGGAAAAAGAAAAAAATTTCATCCACTCACTCACTATTGTCTTTACCGCTTTATCCTGTATTCAAGGTCGCGTGGGGCCTGGAGCCTATCCCAGGAGACTTAGGACACAAGGCGAGGTACACCCTGGATGGAGTCCCAATCCATCGCAGGTCAAACATACACACATACTCATTCACACACTACGGGCAATTTGGGAACACCAATTAGCCTAATTTGAACTGTGGGAGGAAACCAGAGTACCGGGAGGAAACTCACCAAGCATGGGGAGAACATGCAAACTCCATGCACTCAAACCCTGAGGTGGGAATCAGACTGGAGGTGCAAGGACACAATGTTAACCTTTTAATGTTAACAATTTTATCTACTATAATATTTAATTTCTTCTCACCCCAAGAACTTGAAACTTTAAATTTTGTCAAAGACAGATTCTCACTTTTTTTTTTTTTTTCGGCCTATTTTTATTTCTATTAAATTTCCATTAATAATGAATTATGGGTTTTGAAGTTACGTTAAACCCAACGATGTGTAGTAAACAAGAATAAGCAACAAACCAACCTCCAGAAGCTGAAATTATGACAATACATAAGCTAAAATTTAGCTTTTTATATATTTTTAAATGTTTAATTAATTGTTTTTTTAAGTCACACTGGTTATTAAGTCTCTCTCATATTCTCTACCATCACTATCTCTCTCTCTCTCTCTCTCTCTCTCTCATTCTCTCATTCCCTGCTGGTTCACAGTTGACACTGTTGGCTCAAAGCGTGTCACTGTTGGCCCTGTGACAGTTGTACCGAGTGTGGTTTACCCACTCTGTGTAATTAGCCCACACATAACAAACATATAATAGAGCACTTAAATTGCCTTCGCAGAGCAAAAAAAAAAAAGAAGAAAAAAAAAAAGCAGTGATCAAAACAACAGCTTCCTCCAGACAAGATGCTCACCAGTGAGGTTTCTCCGTGTAAGACTAAACCAAGGAGAAGCCAAGGTTAGCACTGATTCAATGCCAAATTAGACAACACACACTCTCAGTGTGACTCTCTCAGGCTGGACAGAAGGTTGGCCTGTCCCAGAACCTGACTCACGAGCCTTATACAGTATGCACACTAGAGATGAGAGAACTAATTTCACTCCTCGAACCGTAATCAAGTGTTGATAATGCTTCATCATTTTTATGGCACGTGCATGTATTGTTCTCTAAACATATAAAGGATTTTTAAGTGCAACTCTAAAATTGGATGTCATACTGTATACAGTGGATTACGAAGTTACACTCTTCCATCATATCCCAAAATAGGACCGACTTGACTCATCCAAAAACCCACCTTTGAGGAAAAGCTCATTCTAAGCCCATATGAAGAGGGTGAAGAATGGAGGGAGAAGAAATGGAGTTACAAGAGGCTGTGATAAACAGATGAAGAGAATGAAAGAAAAAGATAATGAGACAGAGGACGATGAAGAGTGCGTTGTCACCCTGACCTGGAGAGCTGTGAGAGGGGTGCCAACAAAGAAAGTCGTGACAGAACAAACAGTGTGGAGTTCAGGAGCCAAAGGAAGACGAAGAAGACGAGGGGTAATCAAGCTGGCGAGAAATCTAAATACAAACCCAGAGGTGAGCTATCATCAACGTTAGACAGAACTAATGAAAATTAGATATTCTATATAATATCTTGTGAGATATAAAGAGAATCACAAAAAAAAAAAAAAAAAAAACTGAGACTGAGTTTATTAATAAACACACATCCTTGCATTCAGACAGTTATATTAGCTGAACTGCATAGAGGGAAAAAAAACTTGCTTGCCAAACAGAATAATATAACATGGATAAATCTGAACTGAACGATACAGTGTGAAACTTTACTCGGTGCATAAAAAAAAAACTGAAAAGATGAAATGAGCTGGAGCACACAACCTTACCTTGCTGGTTGAGTTGCTGTGTGCTCTTGCTCCACTGAGAAAGCCCTACGATGGCCACCATCTTAGCCCCAAGGCTGGAGCGGCGTTTTTTAGTCCCGCCAGTATCAGTCCCGGTGCTGCTCGGGCTCTTCTCCAGGCTGTACATGGTGCCACTGATGCTTGAGCTGCGTATCACGTTGCGGCCCGATGCCACACTCATCCCCCCAGGGCTGGGCACGTCTACTGAACCGCTGAGCATCATGGGCTGGCACGTGGCCTGTAGGCAGGGAGAGTTGGGCTGAAGAGAGCGAGAAGAGAGTGAGAGGAGACGAGGTTAGACATGGACTCTATAATCACACTTCTTCGATAATAATAAATGAATGAAAGTACTGAATATTAAGCAATGTAGAGTATTAAGCAATTCCACTTCAAGGAATTACTCATCCGAAGGTTGTGAGTTGAGATCCCAGCTGTCCTGTTGTTTACCTTGTGTTTATGCCATTTAACACATCCAAACAAAAAAGCCAGACATCCAAACAAGTGACTCAAATGATTCCTTGGAGCAATCTGAACTGGCCATTTATGGTTATCTCACTTCAAAATGAAAAATAAACCTGGTTTCATCTTATCGTATCCTACACCAATCAGCCATAATGTTAACACCACTTACCATCAAGACATCAACAAGTTATATATCAGTAAAATGGTAACAGGATCATGTGCACCCAAGGGTCACGCATGCCCACGGGGACCAAAGGCCAGCTCAGCCAGTCTGATCTCACAGAAAAGCCAATGTAGGACAAATCACTGAAAAAAGTCGATGTGGCCATGACAGAAAGGCAACAAAAACAGCCAGTACATCAGAGCCCCGCCAGTCAAAGACCCCAAGACTGCTAACCCAACCTCCAAACTCCCCAACTCCCAATCCGGCGAAACACCCCTGGGATGCGATCCTATATTCTGATCCATGGAGGCCACAACCTTCAGCACCCAAAGGATCCAATTCCAACGTCCCCAGTGCCAGGCATCACAGCACACACCCCCAGAGATCTTGTTTAGTCATAGCCAGAGGGACCAGAGCTGTCCCTGCTCCACAAGGGGCTTGTAATGTTACAGCTGATCAGTGTATATGACCTGTGTAGAAATACATTTAGAAGAAAAGGGAAAATAATATTTATCTGAAAATCACACAGATGTCAGATTTCAGTTCCAAGATCCCAATGCATCTACAGTATGTATAACCCCTTAAAAGCATATCCTTTACAGCCTGTGCTTATGTAACACAAATGATGGCTTCCATGAAAGTTATCGGACTAGTAAACAAGCTTTCTCTTGTATTTCACTGGAAGAGGATGGCATAATATGGTGCTATGGAAGACTTTCCTGCGACCTACTTTGATTTATAAGACGATTTTACTAGATTGATCATTTTTACCTGAAGTTAATATGCTTGAAAGTGAGATTTTAATAAAAAGGTAATGAACTGCAGCAGTCAATTTCCACATGATTTCACCTGGAGGTAATTTAACATACAAGAAGATTTTACTAAAACATAAGCGGACGAATGAATGAGTAAGAAAATTTACAAGATTTAAGATAATTTGAGGCATTATGTGCTAATATGCTGATATGACAAATGGCATCGTCGATGTATATTGAGGTGATATTGGATTTGTCATTCTGTCCATTTTGGTGTGTTTCTTTTTCTTTTTTGTTCTTTTTTCCCCCTATTTGTCAAAGTAAAACCTCTGCATACAAATTTAATCAGTTCCAAAGACGAGCTCTTGAGGCAAAAATTCATATTGCAACATCAACTTTACCATTGGAAATAATGTAAGTAATCCATTCTAGCCACCTAAAATATTACCAATACTATCAATTTCCAACTCTATAATCATATTTTTTGCATATAAATACAATCAAAACATTTAAATCAAGACATGTAAATAAAATAACATGAAATAAATAGATATTAAACCTTGATTAACTTTAATTGATGATTCCTATTGGCAGCGGCTGCTTTAAAAAAACAAACTAAAAGTGCCTCCGTTTTACTTTTGCTAACAACCTTGCTAACATTCTTAGGATCCAGGGTGCTATGTCTTCACTAAATCTTGCAAATGAACTTGCAAAAAACAAAAAACAAATGTATATAAACTAGCTTCGCTTGGCTTTCCACTGATGCAAACCAGTTTTGAATGACTCCCGGATGTACAGTACGCGCAACTTAGCCGCCGTTTGGTTCAGCTCTGTTTCATAATATGATTTTTTGCCTTAAGAACTCGCGTCTGGAATGGATTAAATTCATATGCCAAGGTACTACTGTATTTGAAACAATACCATCACTATAGTGTCTTTAAAAAGAGGCTATTTTATGGGTGCAGCATTGGTTTAGCCTTATTTACACCAGATCTGAGACACTAAGACAAAATCTTACTCCGGACAGCAATCTCCATTAATCAGTAATTATATGGTTATTTATTATATATGTATGCATGTTTCTCTGCATTTCTGCCTCCCATCCACACACAATATTAAATATGGATGGAACAATCTATGGTTTATTTATTCATATTTTGTTCTTAATTATCGATGTCACAGCACCAACTTGCTCAAACCATTGTGGTTGAGTGTTTTATAAATGCTCAATGGCTCAACCATGACTGTGGACCAGGTTGTTACTGTCTGGTCTGTAATTTCTTATTTAAGAAGAATGAAAAATGTGCAAATTAACTTTAACTTTTTGTTTTAGGGGTGCACGATATGGACCAAAACTATCTCTCAGTATTATTAGACTGAATAAGTTTTTCAGTTGTAAGTCAAGCCCACATGTTCGGAGTCATAAGCACTTTTATTAAAACAGTGTGATCAATATAAAATGCAAAGACAGGGCTTCAAACTCTCTTTGAAACACTGAAAGAAAAAAGACCCAGTCAGACTGAAAGTAAATAAGTTTTCTACTGAGGAACACTATGGAGCTCTGGAGTGTCACAGAGAGGAATACATGCACATACACACGTGGACAAAATTGTTGTTACCCTTCGGTCAAGGAAAGAAAAACTCACAATAGTCACAGAAATCATTTTACTAAATGTTTCTGACAAAAGTAATAATAAATAAGAATTCTATGCATGTTAACTAATGAAAGTCAGACATTGCTTTTCAACCATGTTTCAATGGAATTATAAAAAAAAATGAACTCATGGAACAGGCCTGGACAAAAATGATGGTACCCCTAACTTAATAGTTCGTTGCACAAGCTTTTGAGGCAATCACTGCAATCAAACGATTCCTGTAACTGTCAATGAGACTTCTGCACCTCTCTGCAGGTATTTTGGCCCACTCCTCATGAGCAAGCTGCTCCAGTTGTTTCCGGTTTGAAGGGGGCCTTTTCCAGACGGCATGTTTCAGCTCCTTCCAAAGATGCTCAATAGGATTGAGGTCAGGGCTCATAGAAGGCCACTTTAGAATAGTCCAATGTTTTCCTCTTAGCCATTCTTGGGTGTTTTTAGCTGTGTGTTTTGGGTCATTGTCCTGTTGCAAGACCCATGACCTGCGACTGAGACCCAGCTTTCTGACACTGGCCAGCACATTTCTCTCTAGAATCCCTTGATAGTCTTGAGATTTCATTGTATCCTGCACAGATTCAAGACGCCCTGTGCCAGATGCAGCAAAGCAGCCCCAGAACATAACAGAGCCTCCTCCATGTTTCACAGTAGGGACAGTGTTCTTTTCTTGATATGCTTCATTTTTCCATCTGTGAACATAGAGCTGATTTGCCTTGGCAAAAAGTTTCGTTTTTGTCTCATCTGTCCACAGGACATTCTCCCAGAAGCTTTGTGGCTTGTCAATATGTAGTTTGGCATATTCCAGTCTGGCTTTTTTCTGATTTGTTTTCAACAATGGTGTCCTCCTTGGTCGTCTCCCATGTAGTCCACTTTGGCTCAAACAACGGCGGATGGTGCGATCTGACACTGATGTTCCTTGAGCATGAAGTTCACCTTGGATCTCTTTAGAAGTCTTTCTGGGCTCTTTTGTTACCATTAGGATTATCCGTCTCTTTGATTTGTCATGAATTTTCCTCGTGCGGCCACGTCCAGGGAGGTTGGCTACAGTCCCATGGATCTTAAATTTCTGAATAATATGTGCAACTGTAGTCACAGGAACATCTAGCTGCTTGGAAATGGTCTTATAGCCTTTACCTTTAACATGCTTGTCTATAATTTTCTTTCGAATCTTCTGAGACAACTCTTTCCTTAGCTTCCTCTGGTCCATGTTGAGTGTGGTACATACCATGTCACCAAACAACACAGTGACGACCTGGAGCCCTATATATAGGCCACTGACTGATTACAAGATTGTAGACACCTGTGATGCTAATTAGTGGACACACTTTGAATTAACATGTCCCTTTGGTCACATTATTTTCAGTATTTTCTAGAGGTACCATCATTTTTGTCCAGGCCTGTTCCATGAGGTTATTTTTTAAAATAATTCTGTTTGAAGCATGGTTGAAAAGCAATGTCTGACTTTCATTGGTTAACATTCATAGAATTTTTTTAAATTATTACTTTTGTCAGATTAAAGTTATTTATGTGACCATTGTGAGTTTTTCTTTCATTGACCGAAGGGTACCAACAATTTTGTCCACGTGTGTATTAAGGAGATATAATGATATACTTTGGGGCAGAAGACTTTTCTGTCCGTGAAGACCTCACGGCAAAGAGTATAACACTCTTTGATCAGCAGGATTTCCATTGGGAATTGACTTTTAAACTTAATCCTGTCCATTAGCACTAGCATGCTAGCATGTTTCAGCAGGGCAGCACCTATCGATGCAGCCGCGGAAGGAAATTGACGGAGCAGGAGAGTGGGGACAGGGCTGTATGGGGATGCAGAAAAAAAAATGGAAATGGGAACCTAAGCACTGACTTGATTAATGTTGCGATGAATTAATCATGATTAGTACCACAATTTTATAAATATCCCATTTTGATATTGCAATTTTTCCAAATTTTGTTAAAATTTTTAAGACCATGAACCTTTAAAAAATGATTATACTTCGAAGGATTTAAACCTTAGCTTTATTCAGCAGCTGGGAGGTTAGGCAGTGTGGGGTTGCAGAGTGGGGCGGGGCAGGGCTACACGGAGACGTAAAGGGAGAGAAGGGGCGGGGTTGCACAGGAATACCAAAGGAAATTGGCCGGGGCTGAATGGAGATGCAGTGCGGGGGAAGGGGCGGAGCTACACATAGACGCAGAAGGTGAATGGGGCGAGGCTAAAAGGCGAGTTGGAATAAGACTTGGGTCTTTTGAGTTTTTATTCAAGTGGAACGAATTGCCCTATTGTGTCTGTAGAGAAGAGAAATTAGGCTTATTTCATGAGCTTGTAAACTCTAATCATGTCTCTCCGTTTCTTTATCTCTCTCCATCCTTTCCGCTCTCCTTCTCTTTATCTCCTACAATATATCTCTGTTTAGGTGTCTCCATTTCTCTCTTTAGCGAACATGCTGTGAGCAACTTGTAGCGCCATCCATCTTTATTGCTATCTTTTTTCTCTACACCGTGTGTGTGTGTGTGTGTGTGTGTGTGTGTGTGTGTGTGTGTGTTTTAGGTCAGCAAGCTGCCAGCTCACTCAGGCTCTTCGCTGTCACGCCACTATTAACACATAGGAACATGTACAAGCTCCACTGTCAACACTCATACAAGCTGATAGCACAGAGACGCATCCGATACAACAGTGAGTGTCTCTTAATGTGCCTGCGCTGGGTTTCTATAGGCATCCAGAGTGCAATTAAACGTTTACAATTACATCTACTGTAAAAAAATGTGCACACACTTCCTCAAGCTTAACCAGTGGAATATGCTGTAACTAGATTACATTCTCCAGTATGACCTATGCAAAAACAGCAAAGTGTGTGTGTGTGTGTGTGTGTGTGTGTGTGTGTGTGTGTGTGTGTGTTGAGGGACTTGTTCTCAGGAAACTAAACTCACACTCTGACAGGCACACAGAACCGAAACCCAGCCTGCTGGTGCCGTCCTTCTGTTCAGAAGTTAGCCAAGCCTCATTAGCTAGAAGTCTAAAAGAGAGCTAGCAAAAGAAACTAAACATGTTTCAATCATCTAGTCTGTGAAAGCATAAAAGCCAGGGCAACCTCCCGCTGTAGCTAACATTAATGCTGACACTAAATAATTTGTGAATTCATCACAAATTATTTTCCAGAATGGTTAACTCACTAATTCATGTTTGTCTCTCAGTGACAACGGAAAAATACAGCTCTGCACGCTAGCGATTTAGCTAAACGTAAGATGAATATCAAAGAATGTTAGCAATCACGAAAGCATTACTATGCAAATTGCATCCTTTTCTGCATTTCAAAATACATTTATGAGTAGTACTCTTCATCTCTGTGTGTGATTATGGATGGATGGAACAGTCACAGAGGAACCAGACCACACTTCATTTCCTTAACAGTTAAATATGCCATATTACATTAAAGAATTCTATTACCTTCATACAAACAAGTTTATAAATCAAATAAGAAATTTGGAAAATCCAAAATACTAAGTTAACAGGCCATTATTTCTTAACTGTGTCTAGGTTAAATTGGTTTACATCCAATCCCTCCTCACGCCCATAGTGTCGGGAATAGGTTCCAAACCTACCAAAACCTGACCAGGCACAGAGGCCACGCCTCCTACATTACGACTGATAGGCACAGAGGCCCACACCTTCTACATTACGACTGATAGGCTGAGAGGCCACACCTCCTACATTATGACTGATAGGCTCAGAGGCCACACCTCCTACATTATGACTGATAGGCTCAGAGGCCACACCTTCTACATTATGACTGATAGGCTCAGAGGCCACACCTTCTACATTATGACTGATAGGCTCAGAGGCCACGCCTCCTACATTACGACTGATAGGCACAGAGGCCCACACCTTCTACATTACGACTGATAGGCTCAGAGGCCACACCTCCTACATTATGACTGATAGGCTCAGAGGCCACACCTTCTACATTACGACTGCATAGGCTCAGAGGCCACACCTCCTACATTATGACTGATAGGCTCAGAGGCCACACCTCCTACATTACGACTGATAGGCTCAGAGGCCACACCTCCTACATTACGATAGGCTCAGAGGCCACACCTTCTACATTATGACTGATAGGCTCAGAGGCCACACCTCCTACATTATGATAGGCACAGAGGCCCACACCTTCTACATTATGACTGATAGGCTCAGAGGCCACACCTCCTACATTACGATAGGCACAGAGGCCACGCCTCCTACATTACGACTGATAGGCTCAGAGGCCACACCTTCTACATTATGACTGATAGGCTCAGAGGCCACACCTCCTACATTACGATAGGCACAGAGGCCACACCTCCTACATTACGATAGGACACAGAGGCCACGCCTCCTACATTATGACTGATAGGCTCAGAGGCCACACCTCCCTACGATAGGCACAGAGGCCACACCTCTACATTACGACTGATAGGCTCAGAGGCCACACCTCCTACATTACGATAGGCACAGAGGCCACACCTCCTACATTACGATAGGCACAGAGGCCACGCCTCCTACATTATGACTGATAGGCTCAGAGGCCACACCTCCTACATTATGACTGATAGGCACAGAGGTCACACCTCCTACATTACGACTGATAGGCTCAGAGGCCACACCTCCTACATTACGACTGATAGGCTCAGAGGCCACACCTCCTACATTATGACTGATAGGCACAGAGACCACACCTCCTACATTACGACTGATAGGCTCAGAGGCCACACCTCCTACATTACGACTGATAGGCTCAGAGGCCACACCTCCTACATTACGACTGATAGGCTCAGAGGCCACACCTCCTACATTATGACTGATAGGCTCAGAGGCCACACCTCCTACATTACGACTGATGGACACAGAGGCCACACCTCCTACATTACGACTGATGGACACAGAGGCCACACCTCCTATATTACGACTGATGGACAAGAGGTTACACGCCTCCTACATTACGACTGATGGACACAGAGGCACACCTCCTACATTACGACTGATGGACACAGAGGCCACACCTCCTACATTACACTGATGGACACAGAGGCCACACCTCTCTACATTACGACTGATGGACACTGATGGCCACACCTCCTACATTACGACTGATAGGCTCAGAGGCCACACCTCCTACATTACGACTGATGGACACAGAGGCCACACCTCCTACATTACGACTGAGGCACAGAGGCCACACCTCCTACATTATGACTGATACAGAGGCCACACCTCCTACATTACGACTGATGGACACAGAGGCCACACCTCCTACATTACGACTGATGGACACAGAGGCCACACCTCCTACATTACGACTGATGGACACAGAGGCCACACCTCCTACATTACGACTGATGGACACAGAGGCCACACCTCCTACATTACGACTGATGGACACAGAGGCCACACCTCCTACATTACGACTGATGGACACAGAGGCCACACCTCCTACATTACGACTGATGGACACAGAGGCCACACCTCCTACATTACGACTGATGGACACAGAGGCCACACCTCCTACATTACGACTGATGGACACAGAGGCCACACCTCCTACATTACGACTGATGGACACAGAGGCCACACCTCCTACATTACGACTGATGGACACAGAGGCCACACCTCCTACATTACGACTGATGGACACAGAGGCCACACCTCCTACATTACGACTGATGGACACAGAGGCCACACCTCCTACATTACGACTGATGGACACAGAGGCCACACCTCCTACATTACGACTGATGGACACAGAGGCCACACCTCCTACATTACGACTGATGGACACAGAGGCCACACCTATTAGTCATGACATTGATGGACACAGAGGCCTACCTTCATTAGTCCTGACATGCAGACAGGCCACACTTCCTTCATTAGGATTAACAAAACAAAAGCCCACACCACCTTTACTGAAAATGACAGGTCCAGAGGCCATGCGTCCTTATTTGGGACTAATACTGACGCCACTGTCCTGCAAATACTTTTAGGTAAAAAATACAAATAATTATAAATAATTAATCTAAACATGATTTTTTTATTGTTGTTTTACATTTAAGTGTTAATCCACAGTCTAAATCGAGACGAAGTGTAACTAATGTCAAAATGAGGACTGAGTTTAACATTACGAGGCACGGGAAATATTACATTAAAGAGTGTTAAGTTATTCTATTAAGGTTCGTTCACTCTCATCTTATCTCGGCCCGGAATCAGGAGTCCCAGCGGCGAGCGGTGGTCCACATTAAGGAGTGTGTGTGTTTAAAAGAAATGGGTTAACAGGACGGTGATGAATGTCCTGGGTCAATCTGCCCTGTGAATAATGATGACCCATTCACCTCTCCGCGATTTAGGCTCCTCCAGGAACGGAAATAAGTCAAGCATGAGTAAACTTTAATTTTGAGACGTTCGTTCTTCTTATTTTCAACTTGATGTTAATACAGTAAAATGCGAATACAAACAAAATTACAAACAGATTTAATTTAAATGTACTTTAAGTGCACATAAATGACTGAAAGAAATTGTGAATGAATGTGTGTTCCTGTCTTTGTGGCCCGTGCTTAATTAATATATTTAAATGTATTCACTTGGCAGATGTGTGTATCCCAAAAGATTTCAAATTGAGGCAGAATTCAATCCAAACACGGATCTGGGCAGCTGAAGGGCCATTTGAGGACCATATGCTGGCTATCAGGAAGTCATGAGACATGAACCAACATCCTTCTTGATATTATCGTCATACTTTATTATCGATTATGAATACAATATTCTTTAGTATTCTTTTAAACAAAATGAGGTAATCCAGTATTTTGGTTATGGGGAAAATGAGAAGAAAATTATTATATTCGCGCTGTCGCCTTGCACCTCCGGGGTCTGGGTTCAATTCCCGCCTCAGGGTCTGTGTGCATGGAGTTTGCATGTTCTCCCCGGGCTTGGTGGGTTTCCTCCGGGTACTCTGGTTTCCTCCCACAGTCCAAAGACATGCAGAATAGGATAACGGACAGTTTTCAAATAGCGTAGGTGTTTGTGAGCCCCGAGATGGATTGGCGCCCCATTCAGGGTGTAATGCCCCCCCCCCCCCCCCCCCCCCCCATATTCCCGCCCCCCCCCTCCACCGCCCTGTATACAGGATAAAGCGGTAGAGACGACGAGATAGCCATAATCTAAGCGGTTCAACAAAATTTTAGTCCGTGTGATTTCTTGTTTATTTTTTTGCCAGGCAATGTAGCTTATTAAACTGTTAAAGAGAAAACATTCATTCTATAAGCGGCTATTTTCGAGCTGTTTTAACTACAGTTAATGGAAATATAATGACTCGACACTGGGTTCAACACTTCAGCGTAAACATTGCTCTGTAAGTCACCGTTTACAGAAATTGCCTACTTTCGTTTTCTTTAAGTGTCTCGTGCACATGCTGCATCTCCACCTCTCTGTGTTTATCAGTTAGAGGTGTGAGTTCTAACACTACATCAGGCCTTTGGTCATCTTCTCAGGTTCCCTCTCCCTTACAGTACCTTACAGCAATTAGGACCACACGCGTAGACACAGCACCGAACCGAACTCGTTGCTATGATAAAACTGTCCTATTTCCATCTGATTTTCATTTCAAAGGCGCATAAGCGAGACGCCGACTCGTGCTTATGATTATTATCAGTCAGCGAGCCAGAGTGATTTATTCCCAACAAATAGGTCCATGGCGCCAAGCCTAAAAGCACTTCAGCTCAGACTTCAGATCAAAGAAGTGTGTACCCGCACACACACACACACACACACGCACACACACACACTCACACACACACATGTACAAACACGGTTGTAAAGTAAGAGCTTGTGTGACAACCTCTCCACTCCCACGGCTACTCCATAAATCTATAGACACTCATCCGCACCCTTTTCATCGCGCTTACTATCGCGAAATTGAGAGAGAACGTTACAGGAGGAAGGTAGCGGAAGACGACGACTCATTCCATTTAGACACAATAAAAGGTCAGGCGTAGTTTAACCTTTAACTAAATGATCCCGATGGCAGTAAAATCACTTTCTGAGCAGCGTGTTCTGCCAAGGAGTGGAGCGCTTATTCAACATTTTTACTCAGCTTTAAAATGAATTAACGACAATTTAGCATTCATGCATATGCATTTAACTGTTAATGAAATTATTGCCAATTAATATTCTGGTTCAAATTATTTATTTCACTCGTAGCAGTGCAGCCGTGAGGCAAAGGTTTATGTTAGTGCTTGTTCCGGTATGTTATCTTTTGAAACCAAGTAAAAGGTTTTATTATTATTATTATTATTATTATTAATAGTAGTAATAGTAGTATTTACAAACAATTAAGGAAAGAGTCGGTGTCTGATTTTGTTACAATTTTAAACCTTTCAAAAAGTTTCATAAACAATACAAACTAGTATAACATTGAACTTTTTTTCGAACTTTATTTAAACAAAAAGCTACAGTGTTACCGGACAGCACGCATCTCTGAATCATCCGCCATGATTAATATTTCCCAACAACCTTAATGATAATTCCCCCCTACCGCACAGAACGAATGTGTGTAAATAGTTCAGAGTGTGCCACCTGCAGGATGATAATAAAACAGACGCGATCTAGCGCACACAATCTACGACTAATTTGCGCTTGCTGTGTTTTCAGACTCGTGTAAGAGTGTGTAATGTGTGTGTTTCAGACTAAATCGCTCACGGAGTTTGTAGAAAAGCGCAGATCGGATGCTGTGAACGTGCGCGACTTTTGATAATGTGACTCCATAAAAAGTCGCGACTCGGAAGCTCCTGCGCCCGGCACAGAATCGGTTCTATCAGAAGCTCATCGGCCAGTTCATCTCTGTTATGAACGTCTCTATTATGAATTATGAGTCAGGGTGAGGATGAGCGAAACGCCCTGCAAAACATAACTGGATCGATATTTTCGCCAATCTCTGTTTTTCATTATGGGAAAGCTTTCAGGACAGAGGAGGTAACACTTTCTGATTGCGTAACAGTAACAAGAGCTGTCTAATTAACTTACTGAAAACAGAGCCTGGTGTGTCCAGACGTTTGGATTGCCCTGCCAGGGTTAGATTTGAACAATTAACGGCTAGCTAATTCAACGTTATTTCGTTTGCTATATGGGGCTGCTTACCGAAGAAATAAATTTGATCCAGAGTATTGAGGTTCATTTTTGATCAATACTAGTTTCATGCTTCTGCAACGCGAAACAGCTCAGCTGAAGGGTTCTTCATTGCAAAACGAGACAAGGTTAAAGGCGTCAAACTATTCATTATGTATCAGGGCTTTCATTGAGTTGTTAACAGATCAGGTTTATTCAGATATTAATATTCTTCTAAATGCTCTGACTGATCAATCAGGACTAAATCAAATGGACCGGTACTGTATAGGATCGAGATTGAGTTACGTTTTGACTTTAAAGCTTCGTCCTGCTCATTAAGGCTCTCAGACTTTCAGATCAAACATCTGGATTTCGGTAAAGCTGTTTCATGACTATTGGTAAAAGTGCTACGGTATACAAACACAACTTGGGTATTTATTACTACATGCCCACAGTAGACCGAATACTGGCAATCTACATTATAGACAAAATAATGGCGCCCACAGTCCACTGCTCGTGAATCAAGCTTAAGATTCTTGAAACTGCAGTAGAATTTCCATAGAATAATAGAAAGACAAAGTTTCTTGAAGTTTCCCTAGCTATCTTGATTAAACTAGCAGGGGCAGCCAATCTACAGTAGATTGTAGATAGGGTTAAGGGCCTTGCTCAAGGGCCCTAAAGCGGCAACCTGGCAAAGCAGGGGCTCGACCTTTTAATCGGATTTATTACTTTATTATAATTAGAATATCGCACTTGGAAATTTAGCCAGAAATGGCATGTCATATGACAATCATTAAACAAAGCAGATTTTAAATATTTGAAAAACCTGTATGTTTAAGCCCATAAAAGTCTCTGATTAGCTATCGTCCACTTGATCCCTATACGAAACGCAAAACAAAATTTTATGAAAATGACCATAAGGAGAACTGTAATTACTGTTATTAGTCCTGCTATTAATATTAAAGGCGGCCAATGGCCGAGGCATGCTCCAGCTAAGATGATCGACGACTACTTAGCGCACGCTGGAGGTCTAACAAAGAACAGCTGAAGTAAAGCTCTTGGCATGAGTCACCGTATTAAACCTTCAGCCACCTTTAACCCAACATTATCTCATAAGCGGGAAAAGCGGTGTGACAGCTGCGAACTGCATCATAAATTAATTTCCAGTCTAAAACCACCAGAACAGGGTCTCCGCAGTAGCAGCAGCCTCTATAAAAAGAGTTTAGTTCCTGAATAGTACTGCTGCAACAGGTGCACAAATACAACACCTGGGTGTGTGACAACGCATCAGTGACCTGCAAATGGAGGACTGTGAATGGCCAGACGCTTCAGATTTTGACAAGCTATTAGTAGATTTGACTTTTGAAGTCACAATTAAGGACGCAAGATGAGTTGTGTTAAGTTCTTCATCCTGTATATTTAAATTCAGCCTTCATTCCATGTCTATTGATGATAAGTAAAGAACCAGTCAAAAGTTTGGACACAAGTCGAGATTTAGGTTTGAAATTCTAGAACAATGCTGGATTTTTTTCAAAACTATAAAATAACACATATAGAATTAGAATACTTAAGTAACTACCACTACAGCAAGTTATTATTTTAAACCACGAAGGTCAGATGTTCTGGAACAGTTCTCGCAAGAACAGTATTGAGTTAAGTATACACAATACTGCACAGTAAAATTCGTTCTTTGTATATCTCAGCATATCTAGAGTCAGAGAACAGGGTCGGCCATGATACAGCGCCCGTGGAGCAGATAGGGTTAAGGGTCCAACAATGGCAACCTACACTCGAACTGTCGACATTCCCATCAGTAACTCAGCGCCTTAACCCTCTGAGATACCACACTGGCTTTGTCAAGTGCATTCGCAAAACTTGACGAAACAGGATCTCATGAAGACCTTCCCAAGACCAACACGTACCTCTGCTGCAGAGGAGAAGTTCATTTAGTGCCTCAGAAATCATAGATTAACGCCTCCGAGTGGCGCAGTGGTTAAAGTGCTCGCCCGATCATCCGGAGATCGCGAGTTCGAATCCCGGGTGGTGCTGTAACCTCTCGCAGCCGGAGGTCTAGAGAGAGCTGATTGGCCGAGCTCTCTCAGAGGGGAGGGATGAGAGGTAGTTAGTGCTCCCACATTAATCAGGGCTCTACTGTCATTCAGGGGCGTCTGTGAGCTCGCGCAGCGGAGGGAGCGGATAGCGCTGTCCTCCGAGTGTGTGACTCCGCCCCCAACGGTGCCGAGCGAGCAGTTCGAAAAGATGCGGTCGGCTGGCGTCACGTGGTTCGGAGGAAACACATGATAGTCTTCGGCCCTCCCGGCTGAGTGGTAGTAGTAGCCTTAATGTGGGAGCGCCCCCTAGTGACGGGGACACGACTAATTGGGGGAGAAAATCGGGGAAAAAATCCCCCCCCCAAAAAAAAGCATAGATTAATGTAATGAATTAGAGCCGTTATGAAGGATTTACAGAGCAGAAATAGCAGATACATCTCAACATCAACTGTTCAAATGAAATTATTGTATATTTTGGAAATCAGAATAGACCATGTTATTAAACTTTTTTTTTTAAGTATTTTTCTTTCTTTCTCTTGATTAAATGGAAAGCATGTTATAATATCACACAAATGTTATGTGCATCATAATCACTTGACAATATGCATAATGACCATTTGTTTCCATATATGCTTTTGAAGTTGGTCAAAATAATAATTAAAAACAATTAACAACCATTTGAATTTATTTTAGAACTTTAAATACTAAAAGGTTCAGCTGAACCTCGGTGTACAAAGTTTAATTAGTTACACAATATTCTCAACGCGAAAATTCCGTATTGCAATACCTCATTGTCATTGAGTATATTAATTGGCTGTCAACTTCTGTAAGTTCAATACGCTGTTACGGTGTACAGTTCATTTATTATTTTAATAATTTGTTCAAACATGATGTTAAACTGTTCTTTAAAACGAGAAATGCTCAGCCAGGAGAGTCCTACTGCTGAAATTAAGGGTCAAAATTAAGAAATTGTCAACTATCTGACCTGTGAACTAATTAGACAATAGTGTACATAATCAATCAGAAAAAAACACATTACAAGCCATGTTGCTCAATTCCTATTCTTAGTCAGATTGGATTTTCACGTACATGATGGTTCACATTCATCATTACAAATGGCTTTTATCTGACTCTAATGTGGACGCGCCTGTCCTCTGAAACGGCACGCAGGCACGCACCAATACGTCTTTGCTCGTGCCATCTGCACTAAGACATGTCATGGGTTCGTGCAGCCGCTCATTCATGTCAATCAATGGGTTTGATTTCGGGAGAAATGTTCGGGATTTTGCTCTGGAGACGACAGTGCTAACCACTAAGCCAAAGTGCCACCTACTTTTTACTCATTAAATATAGAAAATGCTAAGAAGGTTGTTTGGCAACATTTAATATTGAAAACAGCCAAACAAAAAAAAAATCACACTTTTTAAGAAGAAAAAAATAGTTAATGCCACATCCATTGTACAGTCCTGACCTCGACCCAAGCCAGTTCCACGTTTGAAAAACACCATCAATTAGTTCCTGGGAGGCCGGTGTTTCAGACCAGAAGCAGGGTCTCAGGAGTACGATCACGCCTCAGGAGTACTGAAAGCCTCCTACCCTGATGATTTCCAAGCACAAGCCAGGATAAGAGCATTATTGTAACCAGAAATCCTGATTTTAGTAAAAAAAAAAAAAAAAAAAGCAATAAATTAAATATTTTTTAATTAATGTACATTAAATGTTGCACAAAATGGCGCTGTCTGTCTCCTACATTATTAATTTATTTCCTCACATACAGTATGTGGTTTAAGTTTGATCATGTGACTTACACGCATGATTTATTTACTGTGAAGTCAATTCTTTATATATTGCGCACATGAGCTTCTATCACATGATGTCACACGGAGGTCAATTTCCCTACATTATTAGGTGAAATTCACCATGTGATGTGATCGCAAGCATACTGTACGTGATCGCTCGCGCACACGTGACAAAACCTGCCGTCGTACAGTATGACTTCAAGTTTATACTTAAGGCGAACAAAATGTGAAACGTATGAGATTTTCGCAGCGGGAATAGTTTTACCCTCCGTAATGGTCTTTATTAAATTCAGCGCTCATTTGGAAGCTTTCAGGAAACAGATGGCGCAAACAGAGAAGGGCGTGAAGGGAAACGGCGAGCAAATCAGGCAGCATTTATACGCCATCCCTTTATCACCTGATGACCATTACGCTACACTGTCTAATCTAAACGTCTACAGCATCTGCAACTTATTAACGGTGATGGAGGAGAATCGAGAAGTGCTCAGTCAACAGAAATCAAGCATCTGCATCAACTCCAATTAAAAAGTGTGTTGAAATGATGCCAATAAAATTTTTTTTTTTTAAATAAGACCGTTCCTTTATAAACATCGAGACCTCACTCACTCATCGTCTATACAGTACCACTTCGTCCTGTATGCATCCTGCACGGGGTGCCAATACAACACATCGCAGGAAACAATCACACACTCACATGCTCATTCACACACTACCGGCAATCTGGAAACGCCAATCAGTCTAATCTGCATGTCTTTGGTCTGTGGGAGGAAACCGGAGGAAACCCATCAAGCACGGGGGGAACATGCAAACTCCATGCACACAGACACCGAGTCGGGAATCGAACCCGGACCGAGACCTTTTTTTTTTTTTTTGGTTGTTTTTGCTGAGTCGCTTCTTTTACTTAAGAAGGAAAACCAGCTATCTGTCTGAAATAAAAAACACACTTTTTTTTTCAGAATTCCGGAAGCCGTCGCACTAATACAGTGACATTCCACATACAGCATACAGGCTGAAATCGTTGCAACAACTCGAGGCAATTTTCTCAGAATACAGTACATGACATAGTTTTTAATGAAAACTTACAATGTTAAATCAATGCGTGTGACCAGGTCCATGCAGATACACAGCGAGTCAGGATTGTAGGATTTTGTTTTGTTTTGTTTTCAGTGCATGTTTGTTTTGAGCATATGCACGCAATATGCATATCTTTGTATGCAACTGAGTGCAATTCATCCCGGTATGCAAATGCATGCGCAGGAGAACAGAGGGAAATGAAATCACATGCAGAGAGGATCTGTGGAAAAACACAACAGTGCCAAGTATATCCATTACCAGAAATAGACAAACTATTGTGCATTGCATATTCTGCACCCCCACTGAGGAGCGACGCAGAAAAAAAACATTTTTGTTTATATATATATATATATATATATATATATATATATATATATATATATATCTGCAGAGTGCAATGCATTAAATATATTTATATTTAATACACAGCATAACATGCAACATGCACAGCCACGCCTGAACCATGATATGCACAAAAAAAAAAAAAAAAAGAATTGACACTCAGCATAACATTTTCTTTAGTGATGCAGGTTATGATGATTCCTCCATAAACAGCAATCAGTGCACGTGAAGCATTCGAGCGCGCGCTCACCGTTGGGAAGCAGACTGCAGCTCGCGCTCCGGATCAGATGAGGCTGTGTGTCCGCTCCGGGGTCCTCAGGGTCATTATTCAGAGTTGTTGCTCGCTGTGTGCCGGGTTCAGATGCTGCTGTGTGCCTGAGACGCGCCGGACTTCAGTCGCAGAACCAGAGAGAGAGAGAGAGAGAGAGCGCGCGCGCGCGAGGAGAGCTACGAGAGCTAACTGAGATATGCAGGGTAAAAAGGAACAAAATTGTACCTACCTGATCTGTCTGCACCAACAGTACTTTATCCCTTCCAGAGGCGAAATTTCATATTGCAAAACCCATTTTCCCAGAGGAAATCATGTAAATTCAGCCTTGTCTATTGTGTTTAGTTTATAGTGTATGTGGAATTTCACGGTATTAGTGCAACTACTTTCGAAATTCGGGGGGAAAGTGTGTTTTTACGACAGATAGTTGGTTTTCCTTCTTAAGTAAAAGAAGCGACTCAGCAAAAACACACAAAAAAATCTTTAACAAAACAAAAAAGGGCCTCGGTCCATGTTCGATTCTCACTTCGAGTCTGTGTGCATGTTCTCCCCGTGCTTGGTGGGTTTCCACCAGGTACTCTGGTTTCCTCCCACAGTCCAAAGACATGCACATTCGGTTAATAGCTATTCTAACATTGCCGGTAGTGTGTGCATGAGGGTGTGAGTGTCTACTGTATGTGTGTGTGTGTGTGTGTGTGTGTGTGTGTGTGTGTGTGCTATGTGATGGATTGGCACCATGTCCGTGGTGTCCCCCACCTTGTGCAATAAGATGCACCAGTCTCACAAAAAAAAAAAACAAAAAAAAAAATCCCTGTCCATATGTTTATCTATATGTCTGTATATCTGTATGTCTGTATGTCTCTCCAGCAGAAAACTGAATCTTCAAAGACAGATTATTTTATTACTCATACTAACTCTAGTATGAAATTAATAGACATTAAACCTTACTTGTGATTCCTCTTGGCACCCGCTGCTTATAAAAAAAAACAACAACAACAACAACACTGAAAGTGGCTCTGTTTTGTTCTTGCTTCCCTCTTTGATAACATTCTTAGGATCCCTGGTGCTACAGTATGTCCTTACTAAATCTTGGCTTGGTTTTAATCGGCTACCAAAGAAATTCTCACAAATGGAAGTTCTTAGTTCTTAGACGTCTTCCCAGCCCCAATTTTTATTCTTTTTTTTTTTTTTTCAATTCAATTAGATTTTACTTATATAGCGCTTTACAAATCAGAAGCAGCTTTACACAATCAAAAACCCGTCCGGTGTTTGACTGATAGTACCTCTAGTTAGTAACACAGTAACCAGTGATGATCCAACGGCAGTGATGATTTGTAAGTCGCTCTGGATAGGAGTGTCTGCCAAAAGCATTAATGTTCTAGGTGTTTGAATTTATAATTTCACAACTGTTCTTAAATAATTTCCCTAAAGTACTCTACATCGTGAAGATTTTTTTTTGTACCGTTCAACCCTGCATACACCCCGGCACGCCTTCTCGCGGCTCCTTCGGTTCCATGGTAACAAGCCCTGACCCACTTCCTCCACTGAGCGGCTGTTCGGGGGCTCATAAGACACAGGGATTAGGGTTAATTAAGTTAATTCTCCTCAGCATACAAACTGATCTATCTGTCACAGGAACCAGATCATCAGTGTTCAATGTTCTACAGAAAACCAGCCTCACATCAGTTTGAACTGTGTTCTGAGATCTGATGCCTTTATTATTATTATTATTATATTAAAAAAAAATATATAAAGCCTAAAATATTCTGAATAAAGTACAGCATACAAGTAAATGACTGCTGAGGCTTTGAGGCTGCTATAATTTTTCTTTTTTTAATTAAAGGAAAGTGCAACAAAAAAAATGACAGATTTGAATTAAACAATGTGCAGAACGAAAAATAATTTTAGATATTTACTTTTTTCTTTTTTTTTTAGATCTAATCTGTTTGGTCAAGAACTCAACAACTCTCACTCATCATCTATACCGCTATATCCTGTATACAAGGGCCTGGAGGCCTGGAGCCTGGAGCCTATCCCAGGAGACTTAGAGCATGAGACGGGATACACCCTGGACAAGTTGCCACACCATCGCAGGACATACACCCACTCACTCACATACTACAGACAATTCGTGGCCACCATTTAAATCTTTAGATGTCTTTGGACTGTGGGAGGAAAACCGGGTACCAGGAAGAAAACCACCAAGCACACGGAGAATACGCACACAGACCCCGAGGCGAGAATCAAACCCGGACCTGGTGGTACGAGTCCACAGTGCTAAGCACTCTGCCCACGTTCCACCTATTAATGAACAATATAAATTAAGTAAAGATTAAATAAAGATACACAAAAAATATAGAGAGTATGTAACAAATCTGACTGCATGGTGGCACAGTGATTACCACAGTGGCCTCACATTTGTAGAGTTGAGGGTTCGATTGTCGCCTCTGATCTATCTGTGTGCACAGAGTTTGCATGTTCTTCCCATGCTTGGTACTGTAAGTTTTCCACTGGGTACTCCAGTTTCCTTCTACAGTACATGCAGTTAAGGCAGTGGTAGCTCAGAGCATTAAGGCTCATCCAACCATTGTTTATACTGCTTATTCAGGCGAAGATATGTCGTAACTGCTCCAGGGACGTCGTATCATGGCTAACCCTGTGCTCTGACCCCAGACCGTATGCTGGGATGTGTGAAGAAATAATTATGTACAATTGGCAATGAACGTAAAGTGAGTGTGCAGAGTAGTGCAAGTAACCATAGTGTGCATCACATACTGCATGATAAGGGAATTTCTTTTTTTTAATTGACATCACTTACCATTGATTACATGTAATCTGCTGTATAAAACCACAAACATGCTTTTCGCAAACTTCTTACACCCTATTGTACACATTTTGTACAATTTTTAGCAATGATTGCAGCAGTCTCAGTTTTTGTTGTTGGTCTTTCGGCTGCTCTCGTTCAGGAGTCACCACAGCGGACCATCTGAGCCGGTGTAAAGCACAGGTTTTATACCAGATGCCCTTTCTGATGCAACTCCTCCATTTTATCCAGGCTTGGGACCGACAATGCATCCAGTGGCTGGGTTTGGGCACTGGGTGGGAATTGAATCCAGGCCGTCCCCAAGGCAGACAAGAAACCACCAATGTCCCAGTCTTTAACTGTAACTGTATGTACGTTTTCCAACAAGAGAATGTAAAGGCATGTTTATAGCTGCTATAGTGTAAGTGATAACATGACTCAACATTTTTCATGGATATTCTGAACATACTTACTGTATGAATGGATAAACTTACAGTACATGTCATCCATCAACAAATACAAAATTTTAATTGGTAACAAATTGCTGAGTTAAAAAAAGAAAAGAAAAAAAAACTGCTCACACAACCCCAATGTTCATAATGTTCCTATAACAGCTTGCCCCAAATGTATTAGTCCCTACCTAAAATAAGAGAAGGAAGAAGGAATAACATTAGGACTGCATACATGACTATGCATTTGGACAAATCTGGTGCTTGAGGGTGACATCAGGTTCTCAACTTCAACACAAACAGGTTAACTCGCATCTGAGTTAGTATGAAAGTTGTATAAACTAAGATTTAATAAAAATCTTGTGCAATTGAGTCTAAGGCTGGATTTAATGTCTTCTTGCAGTCAAAGTGGCATGAAATAGATATTAACTAATAATCTGTCCGCACTGACAGATCAATCATGCATGTACAGTATGTGTGGTCGAAATATATCATAGTATCTCATAATTAATTTGATATCATTGCATTGATCCAAAGGACTGTTTTTCAAGACCCCCAGACAGAGGTAATGATATTAGCCAGGAAACAGCGATCATTTCCATCCGCTACACGGGCCATAATTGAGTCATCTTCTTGCTCAATGCATGTTTATGATGTGCGTGCAGCTTTGTTACTTGCATTTATGATCAGGGTGATTTCTAGGATTCAGGAACTGGTCTGTTGTATCTCCTTGTTAGGAAGAACATGTGGTTCAATCATCTGAAGTTCATTTACAAACATATTCACATAATCAATGCTGTTATTCAAAGTAAGTTCCTACTTAAGAACTCTGTGGTGTCTCCCCTAGGACCATCTGGTGTATGTGCTGGAAGGGTTTTTTAAGGCATATTAAAACTTTGGAAAATACTGTAACGCGATCAGGCACTTCTTCCTTTTCTTCTTTCATTGGAGTGGGACATTAACTGCATTTCAGCGTGGCACAATTCTGACCATAAAATGCATTCTATTCACATCTGACAAAGTTTTTAAAAAAAAGAAAAAGAAAAAAGGTTTGCATTTCAGGTTGGCACATTTTCTTTCTCTCAGTGCACTACATTTAATGTTCTCCACCCAGTGTGGTTGCTTTTCTGGCATGGATGTCTCTGCATCATTTCTAGTAAATGAGGTGTCGTCACTGTCAGTTTTATTAAAGGAGGTATGCTCTCTTTGTCAGTTCTCGTAAAGGAGATATGGTTTTTGTCTGTTCCAGTAAAACTCAGAGACCATGTCTCAATTACTAGAAGTGGCAGAAATAACACTTACTTTATTTCTGCCACTTCTAGTAATTGAGACATGGTCTCTGAGTCAGTCCTAAAGGAGGCGTGGTCTCTGTGTATGTGTCATTGTAAAGGAAGTGTGGTCTTTGACGCGTTGCAAGACCTGACAAAAAACACATTTCCTTTACAATGTGTAGAGGAAGTGTAATCTTTGTGTTAGTTATTGTAAAGGAAGTGTGGTCTTTGTCAGGTCTTGTAAAGGAAATGTTGTTCTTGTCAGGTCTTGTTAAGAAAATGTGGTCTTTGTCAGGTCTTGTAAAGGAAATGTGGTCTTTGTCAGGTCTTGTAAAGGAAGTGTGGTCTTTTGTCAGTTATTGTAAAGGAAGTGTGGTCTTTGTCAGGTCTTGTAAAGGAAATGTGGTCTTTGTGTCAGTTATTGTAAAGGAAGTGTGGTCTTTGTGTCAGTTATTGTAAAGGAAATGTGATCTTTGTGTCATTTGTTGTAAAGAAAGTGTGGTCTTTGTCAGGTCTTGTAAAGGAAATGTTGTCTTTGTGTCAGTTATTATAGAGTAAGTGTGATCTTTGTGTCAATTATTGTTAAGGAAGTGTGATCTTTGTGTTAGTTATCACAAAGGAAGTGTGGTATTTGCGTCAATTATTGTAAAGGAAGTGTGATCTGTGTGTTAGTTATTGTAACACACAGATCACAGTTATTGTAAAGGAAGTGTGGTCTTTGTCAGGTCTTGTAAAGGAAATGTGGTCTTTGTCAGGTCTTGTAAAGGAAATGGGGTCTTTGTCAGGTCTTGTAAAGGAAGTGTGGTCTTTGTGTCAGTTATTGTAAAGGAAGTGTGATCTTTGTGTTAGTTATTGTAAAGGAAGTGTGGTCTTTGTCAGGTCTTGTAAAGGAAATGTGGTCTTTGTCAGGTCTTGTAAAGGAAATGTGGTCTTTGTCAGGTCTTGTAAAGGAAATGTGGTCTTTGTGTCAGTTATTGTAAAGGAAGTGTGGTCTTTGTGTTAGTTATTGTAAAGGAAGTGTGATCTTTGTGTTAGTTATTGTAAAGGAAGTGTGGTCTTTGTCAGGTCTTGTAAAGGAAATGTGGTCTTTGTCAGGTCTTGTAAAGGAAATGTGGTCTTTGTCAGGTCTTGTAAAGGAAATGTGGTCTTTGTGTCAGTTATTGTAAAGGAAGTGTGGTCTTTGTGTTAGTTATTGTAAAGGAAGTGTGATCTTTGTGTTAGTTATTGTAAAGGAAGTGTGGTCTTTGTCAGGTCTTGTAAAGGAAATGTGGTCTTTGTCAGGTCTTGTAAAGGAAATGTGGTCTTTGTCAGGTCTTGTAAAGGAAATGTGGTCTTTGTGTCAGTTATTGTAAAGGAAGTGTGGTCTTTGTGTCAGTCATTGTAAAGGAAATGTAGTCTTTGTGTCAGTTATTGTAAAGGAAGTGTTGTTTTTGTCAGTTATTGTAAAGGAAGTGTGGTCTTTGTGTCAGTTATTGTAAAGGAAGTGTGGTCTTTGTCAGGTCATGTAAAGGAAATGTGGTCTTTGTGTCAGTTATTGTAAAGGAAGTGTTGTTTTTGTCAGTTCATGTAAAGGAAGTGTGGTCTTTGTGTCAGGTATTGTAAAGGAAGTGTGGTCTTTGTGTCAGTTATTGTAAAGGATGTGTGGTCTTTGTGTCAGTTATTGTAAAGGAAATGTGGTCTTTGAGTCAGTTATTGTAAAGGAAGTGTTGTTTTTGTCAGTTCATGTAAAGGAAGTGTGGTGTTTGTGTCAGTTATTGTAAAGGATGTGTGGTCTTTGTGTCAGTTATTGTAAAGGAAGTGTGGTGTTTGTGTCAGTTATTGTAAAGGATGTGTGGTCTTTGTGTCAGTTATTGTAAAGGAAATGTGGTCTTTGAGTCAGTTATTGTAAAGAAAGTGTTGTTTTTGTCAGTTCATGTAAAGGAAGTGTGGTCTTTGTGTCAGGTATTGTAAAGGAAGTGTGGTCTTTCTGTCAGTTGTTGTAAAGGAAGTGTGGTGTTTGTGTAAGTTATTGTAAAGGATGTGTGGTCTTTGTGTCAGGTATTGTAAAGGAAGTGTGGTCCTTGTGTCAGTTATTGCAAAGGAAGTGTGGTCTTTCTGTCAGTTGTTGTAAAGGAAGTGTGGTCTTTGTGTCAGTCATTGTAAAGGAAGTGTGGTCTTTGTGTCAGTTATTGTAAAGAAAGTGTGGTCTTTGAGTCAGTTGTTGTAAAGGAAGTGTAGTTTTTGTCAGTTCATGAAAAGGAAGTGTGGTCTTTGTGTCAGGTATTGTAAAGGAAGTGTGGTCTTTGTGTCAGGTATTGTAAAGGAAGTGTGGTCTTTGTGTCAGTTATTGTAAAGGAAGTGTGATCTTTGTGTGAGTTATTGTAAAGGAAATGTGGTCTTTGTCAGTTATTGTAAAGAAAGTGTGGTCTTTGTCAGTTATTGTAAAGGAAATGTGGTCTTGTCAGGTCTTGTAAAGGAAATGTGGTCTTTGTGAGGTCTTGTAAAGGAAGTCTCTCAATTCTATTAAAAGTGGTGTGGTCTCATTGTCTCGTTTGGTCTCTGTGTGAGTGCTAAATAAGGAAGAAAAGTAGACTGGCTTCTGTGAATCTCATTGTAACATTATATGGTGCACTACAACTGCTTTGAGTAATTAATCCTATAACAGATTCCATATTACAATGTAAATTTTATCTTTAAAAAAATTTTATTGTAAAGGAAGTGTGGTCTTTGTGTCAGTTATTGTAGAGGAAGTGTGGTCTTTGTTTCAGTTATTGTAAAGGAAGTGTGATCTTTGTGTGAGTTATTGTAAAGGAAATGTGGTCTTTGTCAATTATTGTAAAGGAAATGTGGTCTTTGTGTCAGTTATTGTAAAGAAAGTGTGGTCTTTGTCAGGTGTTGTAAAGGAAATGTGGTCTTTGTGTCAGTTATTGTAAAGGAAGTGTGGTCTTTGTCAGTTATTGTAAAGAAAGTGTGATCTTTGTGTTAGTTATTGCAAAGGAAGTGTGGTCTTTGTCAGGTCTTGTAAAGGAAGTGTTGTTTTTGTCAGTTGATGTAAAGGAAGTGTGGTCTTTGTGTCAATTATTGTAACGGAAGTGTGATCTGTGTGTTAGTTATTGTAAAGAAAGTGTGGTCTTTGTCAGGTCTTGTAAAGGAAGTGTTGTTTTTGTCAGTTGATGTAAAGGAAGTGTGGTCTTTGTGTCAATTATTGTAACGGAAGTGTGATCTGTGTGTTAGTTATTGTAAAGAAAGTGTGGTCTTTGTCAGGTCTTGTAAAGGAAGTGTTGTTTTTGTCAGTTGATGTAAAGGAAGTGTGGTCTTTGTGTCAATTATTGTAACGGAAGTGTGATCTTTGTGTTAGTTATCACAAAGGAAGTGTGGTATTTGCGTCAATTATTGTAAAGGAAGTGTGATCTGTGTGTCAGTTATTGTAGAATAAGTGTGATCTTTGTGTTAGTTACTGCAAAGGAAGTGTGGTCTTTGTGTCAATTATTGTAAAGGAAGTGTGATCTGTGTGTTAGTTATTCTAAAGGAAATGTGGTCTTTGTGTGAGTTATAAAGGAAATGTGGTCTTTGTTTCAGTTATTGTAAAGGAAATGTGGTCTTTGTCAGTTATTGTAAAGAAAGTGTGGTTGTTGTGTCAGTTCTTGTAAAGGAAGTGTGGTCGTTTTGTCAGTTCTTGTAAAGGAAGTGTGGTCTTTGTGTTAGTTATTGTAAAGGAAGTGTGGTCTTTGTGTTAGTTATTGTAAAGGAAGTGTGGTCTTTGTCAGGTCTTGTAAAGGAAGTGTGGTCTTTGTGTTAGTTATTGTAAAAGAAGTGTGGTCTTTGTGTTAGTTATTGTAAAGGAAGTGTGGTCTTTGTGTTAGTTATTGTAAAGGAAGTGTGGTCTTTGTCAGGTCTTGTAAAGGAAGTGTGGTCTTTGTGTCAGTTCTTGTAAAGGAAGAGTGGTCTTTGTCAGGTCTTATAAAGGAAGTCTCTAAATTCTATTAAAAGTGGTGTGGTCTAATTGTCTCGTTTGGTCTCTGTGTGAGTGCTAAATAAGGAAGAAAAGTAGACTGGCTTCTGTGAATCTCATTGTAACATTATATGGTGCACTACAACTGCTTTGAGTAATTAATCCTATCACAGATTCCATATTACAATGTAAATTTGATCTCAGAAGAGAAAGTACACATCTCTGATGAATGAAATCACAGGCACCCAGATCATATCCCAATATAGCTCATTGTTTCATAATAGACCCACATGCAAATGAGCTATTAATGCTCACTGACGACCCCCACTTCTGATGCGCCATCCTTCAGGCACAAAATGCTGATTAGCTCTAGCTTACGCAGAAGTTCACTGAGACCTTTGATTCTTTTTTTTTTTTCCAGTGAATAACTGATGCTTTTGGCAACAGTCAGGAAGACAAGAGCAGGGTTTGGCTTTGTGGAAGCAGCTGACTGCCAAAATAACTCATTCTGCCATTGCATCCAAAATACAGCATGATTTTTGCCAAGCTCTGACTCTGCATCGTTTGAGTTTAAAATAGTCGACAAGTAAATCAAATAGGCAGTACTAACACAAGGGTGGTCAGATGACGTCTGTAGGCTAAAATTATACTTCAAATATTGCTACAGTAGTTAATGTCTCGTTGTAGCATTATTTGCTGACATTGCACTGCTGTCTCGGATGTTATTTCCCAAGGCCATTACGCCCTATTGTTTTCATTTTTCCATTTTGCATTGAATGAAAATTGCACTGTTGTGCAAAAATGCAGAGTTGAGTTAAGCCCTGTTATGCAATCTGATTACAGGGCTCAGATATATTTCTCACTAATGGTAATAGGAGAAAGAAGGTAGTTAGTATTTTCTAGAAGGAACAGGCTCATCCTTTATATGTCATAGTAACTTCATTTTGCCAGTCTTCGTGATGTTCCCGCCAGCTGCAGCACTAAATTAAAACATGTACACTTCTATCTCTTTCAAGTGCCAAGCTCAACTCTGATTTATACTGCGGACACCGCTTGAATAACCATTTGTCAGTAACACAGCAGTTCAGTGTTATTTGAAACAATACTGCATCTCTTGCTTCAGCGTAGAGCCCTCTGCTGTATGCACCATGCTAATACACTTGATCAGGAGAACTACACAAAAACCAGGGCTCACCAACCATCCTCACGTTACCCTGCATGATCTAATTCAAGACATGATAAAAAAAATGAAATAAAAAAACATAAAAGCATATAAACATACACATTAGTACATAACTAAGTATCATAAGGATTTTAGTAGTCTTGTTGCTATGCAGAAGGTAGCCTTCCCCCAGGGCATTGCCATGTTTCTTGCTTTGGTCATTGCAAAGTCCAGCTCTTCATCAAACCTTTCATTGAAACACTTATTGTGGATTTATAGTTATACTATCAATGCCAGGTAAATTGAATAACACTGATTATCAATTCTATACCGGTGAACTGGTGACAGGATCATGGGAACCCATCTATCCCTGTGGGGAGCACAAACTGCTGAAAAAAGTTCATGCTGTCTATGATTGAAAGGTATCAGGAAGGTAACACTGCTTGATGCATAACATTAATTGGCCTCCAAATCCCTTAAATCCATATCTGACCAAGTATCTACAGTATGGGACAAATAAGCCTAATCCATGGCGGACCCATCATGAAACTTACCGAACTCAAAGATTCTGCTGCTGACGGCCTGCTTCCAGATACCACAGTAAACCTTCAGAGGTCTTGTGGAGTCAGAGTCGTTTGGTGACACAAGGGGAACCTAAAACCTACTGTTGGTGGTTTTAATGTTATGGCCTGATCTGAAATTTATAAAACGTGTAATGATTCACAAATTACTACTACAGTATAAAACAAGGAATCACATCATTATTTGAAGCTATAGGAAAACTGAGATGAGTTTTACATTATCACCATGTCTATTGATTATTTTCCAGTAAAAGCATGCCCACAATTACTATTACTACTACTACTACTACTTCTAATTATCATCATCCACTGAAAGGATTGCAGATTCAGATTATAGATGCATTGCAAGAGAAAGATTTAGAGTATAGTATAGTCACAGGAGGACAATATACTCTTTCTACTAATAACTTTTATTTAAATAAGACACAATAGTTTATTTTACAGGGGAAAAAGAAAGGAAACAGCCCAAAGTTCAGGCTGAAGAGTATAAGTCATGTTATTTTTTTCTGTACCGTCGGTCAGGACAATAGACCAATTGTGAAATTCAGATGTGTGCAACAATCTGAGCAGCTGAAGCTGTATGATACTGCATGGCTACACTAAAGTCAAAACTACGAGACTTGACCCATATCGACAAGAAGCGGCTTACACCAAAGGACAGGACTGTGATCAGAGTGTTTAAGTGCAGATTTGACCCTTCTTGAGATTCTTCCATTTCCTCTGAACGTTGCTTCTTGCAACACACCTTCAATGTTCTAACCTGTAACGCTAGTCTGATGCGTAAGCACTCACAGTACCCAGGCTAAAGCACAAAATGTTACAGATGAGATAATGGAGAGATATAAATCAATTTGTGTCTTATGGTGATGGGGTGCCAAAAGCCAGATCTGTTGATCTACATTCCTGGAGTGTTTGATTCCTGATAAGGATGATCTGAACATTAGCGCCATTGGAAGTAAAACCTCCAGTGAGGTAGATCACCCAATCTAGGCTTGGGCACTTACTGTATGTACAACATTTGTACATGTCTCACATATCATATTTCATATGTCGTAAATATATCTTGTTGTTGACATGTATGAAAAATGAGTCAATGAGGAAAAAAACAATTGTAAGTATGCCATGAATGTTCATTCAAGCTATCATCAAACACTGTGGCCTGGAGAGGGAATATTAATTCTCCTAAAATGTAAGGCTTTAAAGCAATTAATTTACCTTGCAAACAGCAAAAGATTTATTATTATTATTATTATTGCACATATTTTTAGACCCTAGAATAGCAATACCATTCATTCAATAAACTACTGATGTCTGATAATGAGGTGTAGTATAAAGCACCTAAAACATGTTTCACTGTGACAGGCTGCAAAGCGCCTAAAGATACGATTTAAAAATTGGTTATTTACTGTATGTCACAACCTCAGCAGCAACCTCATTTCCCCTCTCGTCTGTTCCAAAAATTCAGTATTCAGCATCACCAGCATACTAATCACATGATCATCCGTCACCATCTGCACCTGTTTCTCACTGGTCCATGCCTTAACTGAATTAATAGAACACTTATGACCCTCAAAACACATGCATTAAAACTGATAAGATCTGCAACATGGAAACAGTCATGGGGTCCATGCAATACAGATAGCTTTGTCTTAGCAGTCATGTGATTGTGAGTTCAAATACTAAAGCTCTGTTTAATAAATCTGTCAAAATTCTGATATAAAGGGATGATTTTAAATAAATAAATAAATAAATGAATGAATGATTGAGGTATGTGTCTAGATGTGACGGACACTTTTATTTCTATTACCTAAAGTTTAACTTGCTGAATAAGTTAATGTGGACTCTAGGACACATCCATTAAAGTCTGTCTATAGTGAATACATCACTCTGTGGTTAGTTTTATTCATGATCTAGCTACAAGAATAGCCTTTTTTTTGGGGGGGGGGGGTAAATTTAGCAAGATTATTATCTCTGCTAAGCAACTTCGGTGTTTGTGGTTGCCCAGGAGAAATACCAGCAAAGACAGACCAATCGGAACAATCAGGTATAACTAAGCATAAACCATATCCCTTGCAATAATGTCATAGGTACTCACAGGAGACTAGTATTTTTGACAAGCTCGTTATTTTCCAACCAGCCATGGCTTTCTACGTTGGGGTCACAACAATAAAAAGTAATCATGGTAGCTGATTTTGCATCCACAGCTGACAGCTATTTTTAATATTAGTAAGTAGTCATTTTATTTGTGGTACTGATGATTTGTTGGCAATGTGATGGTACTACCAAAACTCCTTAAAAAGTGCAATCTACGGTACGTGAATACTGTATGTGAAATCTTCCACCTCCAAGCAAGCAAATGTCTCGGCATATTAACTTGTATGGTGTGCAGTTCTTAAAACCAGGGTCATAAACCACATCTTTCTGACAGAGATCCGATGGCCACGGTGCACTCACGACCCCCTGAATCGATGCAGGGACATGATTATTTTATTGTTGCTACAAATTAGTTGCTTATAAATCACTCTGTCACTCATCATAAATGATTTAGCCCTAGAATTGGATCGGCAGCTTTTAACATACTGTACATGCGAAAGAGACACAGAATGTCAAATGTAATATCTGTGGACTAAAAAGCTGATTCACATTAGGGACTGTAGAGGAGAGTGCATACTGTATATATGTGCGTGTGTGTTCAGGTGTGTATGAGTGAGTGTATGAATAAGGAGCTCAGTATGAGAATGGACACACAGTAGAGTGCAAATTACCTGAGTTTAAACTCACACCTGAAGCTGGGCTATAAACAAATACTGTGCAATATTATAGCGTTGTTTTTTTTTTTTTTTTTTACATTTTTTAAAACTATTTTTCGAATGTAATGTTTTAAAAGTAACAAAACCCAGACAGACTGTAAACGTAATTCCAAACAGTAGATCACACTTTCTTTTTTCTCTACAACATACATAAAGCAATAAACAGTTCTCAACTCGAGCAAGCTTTTATCTTTTTTTTATATAGATACCCATATATCTATATTGATATAGATATTTTATAGATATAGATAGAGAGAGCTTATTCATACTGTGAATGTTAAAAAAAAAAAGAAAACAGACATGACACTGTAATCGTCAACATATATGATCAATTTCAGATACATGCATCCGACCCTTTCTGTTAAAGCTTTCTTGAAGCCTTTTCAAGGTAATGTTTTTTTTTTAATCTTCTTCACTTAAAAGCAATCGTTACTGTGTTGTAGCTGAAAAAGAAGGTATCCTGTCTAAGTCGAGCAGTTATTTGTTTGAATTTCACTCACTCAACAGAAAGCAAAGCTGTGCAATCGTTCAAATCCACAAGAGTGAGAAGATGAATCACACCAAAAAAACTAATTTAAAAAGTGTGACCAGAACTTAACGTCAAACTGTATAAATAAGATAAGAATAAAGTAAAAAAAAAAAAAAACAGAAGTCCCAAGAGTCTGTTGATTATTATATCACTTTCTCTTCTAATTATCTCAAAATGACGACTTATTTTTCTTGAAACAAAATGTAAACATAAAATATCCTCATCGTAGGCCTGACCTAACCTGAGAGGATTTCTGACAGGATTTAGATTTTTCATTACAAAAGCTAGTTAGCTAGCTAACATGAGCTAATCTGACAGGATTTCTGAAAATGTTTGTCATTTTCATCGCTAACTCCAATCAGCTAGTTAATATGAATTATCTGAAAGGATCTTAGCTCATAAGCATTAACATTCATCACCAGCTGGCTAAATAAAATTGGCTATCCTAACAAGAACTTTCAGTCATACTGTACTCAGCTTCACAGCTAACGCTAACCAGTTAACCCAACCTTACAGGATATCTGAAAGGATTTTAGAGGTCATAATCAATAATAGTTCTAATATTTCCTGCCAATATTATCCGGCTCAAAAGAAAGAAAAAAAAGGATTTCTGACAAGATTTCAAGTCATCATTAATAATCATAATTGTCTATGCTAATACAAGCAAGCTAGATAACCTGTCACAATTTTTAACAGAAATTGCAAGTCATAATTAATGCTAGCTTAACTAGGTAGCACAAGATAATCTGGGACGATTACTGACAGGATTTTAGGGCATAATAATTAGTATCTATAATGACTACTGTATAAATAATTAGCTAATCTGAGCTAGCTAGCAGGATATTTGAGAACATTGTTTACGTTTAAAAAATGTTAATGTTCTTTGCTAATTTCAGATGGCTTGGACATTTCAAAAAAATTTAAATAATAACAATAATAATAATAATGATAATAAATCATTATCACCTTTCAAAGACATTGCTTACATCATTGCACATCATATGGGCGCACAAGGCTAAAAAGCACAGCTAATCATTAGTTAGCTAGCAGTTTCTAGGTAGTATGTTCTCTAAAATCTGTTAAATAAAGATTCTTGACCAAGAGAAATAATTAGTTATTAGTTAAGAATCGGCTTGACAAGTCCTACTTATAGGATTTAAAATAAATTATCCCAAATATTAAAATAAATGATCCCAAATGGTATTTATTTTTATGTGGGCGTTTTTTATGTTAAAGTGGTTTCATTGAGACACTAAACTGAATGTTTAGTCCTATAGAATAAAGTTAACCCAAAAAAGATACTCAACCTCAGTGCAAGGAAATAGGTTGTGATCTCAAGATAAGGGGTCCTTAGATTTCCGTAAGAAAAAAAAAAAAAAAAAAAAAAGGTACGGCTCCTTGGAACTTCTGAAGAAAAAAAAAAAATGACAGCTCACTCTTTTTTCTTTCGTCATTTAAGGTTAACATTGAACTTACATTTGCATATTTTGTGTCCATAAAATCCTCACACTCTTTATTTTAACATTAATATTATATATATAATCTTTTACCAGCTTCTGTGGTGCTGTTCCAAATACAGCTTGCACACTTGTACACTATAGCCTTTTAGCTTTAGTCCCTGTCAGTAACAGTGCGTAAGAAAATGGGGCAAACGTGAGAACGGATTGAACTGGAACGTTATTCTTGTGTTTGGAACCTTGTGTGTCACTATGACATGCAGACAGTGGAGTTTCAGTTCAGAAAAAGGTGGAAATGGGGCACCTAGTCATCTATGAGGGGCACAAAGTGCCACAGAGACCAGCTCTGGGCAAATTAAGCTAACTGCACAGTTCTGAGTTTGTGTGTGTTGCCTCTTGTTGGGACGGAGACGTGGCGTCTGCTTCTGGCGGATCGTCTGTGCTGGTGCTGATGGAGACCTGAGTGGGTTGGAGCAGGGCGTACATGGCTGAGGAGGTCACACCACTGGGATGTCCACCCTCCTCGTCCACTTCGTCAGCTTGGGAGGCCGAGTGCTGAAGCAGAGAGCCGGGTATTCTGACAGGGCAGAAAGCTGAGCCAGTGGGGTTGAAGTTCACCTTGTTTTTATCAGGGCAGGAGAAGAGAGGGGTTGTAGAGGACAGTCTTGACCTGAAGGAAAGATGAGTTCTACATTATTTGCAATTTTCCCTTCATGTCTCACATAGTCTCAGGCCACGCCCTGTGATTATTGTTCTCATGCAGGCCATCTTAATTTATATATCTGCATTTTACTTTTACTCTACTACACCCTACGGCAAATATCCATGCTTTGTTTACTATGACAAAGGCTACTGTGAGCGAAGACTGTACAAGATCAGTGTATCTGATACGTTAGTAAATTTAACTTTAGGTTCTTTCTCATTTCTCAAGTGGAAATGTAAATGGAGGACTTTTACTTTTACTTGAGTGAGGTATCTCGACTTTTACTCAAGTACAGGATTTGTGCCATTGAACATAGCATTGAACATAGTATGATATAAGGTGCTAAATCTGGCACTTGTTGCTGGAATAGTCTAAATTCAAATTCAAATTTTATTTGTCACATACAGTTATGTAATAAAACGACCGCTCGTGACCTTAAAAATCAAGATCATCAATAAGAAATAAATTATGGAATAGAATAAGAATAAAATATAGAAAAACTTAACTGACTGGACCACAGACTGGAAGCAAGATTCGAATCCCCAACCCTAGAGGTGTGTTGTGCTAGATAAGTTAACAAATAAACTGGTTTATACCTCATACCCGACTACTTTCTGCTCGTTAAAGCTCACCCAGGCTGTATTCACTTTTTCATGATGCTCTCTAGTGACCCCTAGCAGTAGTTCTGAGTGTGATAGATCAGTCGTTTTGTCTTTTTCTTGGTTTATATCTACTCCTCTACTAACACCTTGTCATCTGTATGTCCTTTGCTCTGGCTGCAAAATGAAGCCACACTCACGTTGTTTCTTCGAACACTTTGATCTTCTCGCAGCCCTCGGGAGGCTCCCGCTTGAACATGTAGCTGTTGTTGGGTTTGGGCGACGAGGCAAATTTGGGAAGAGGGGAGCTGCTGCCACTGTCTGCAGACAGAGCGATCAAAGGACAGAAATTACACTTCTGCACAGAAGCAAGACCATTCAGTGTAAGCTGTAACAGATTATTTATTATTAGAAATAATGTATGTATTATTTATGTGTGCAAAGTATGTGTGACCCAGACCTTTGTCCCGGTCATCGAGGAGCTCGTCGGTGGAATACGGGCTGCCATCGTGTGATCCTGCCGGACACGGCGACGCGCTGGAACAGCTGCTGGAGCGGCCGAGTACCGCTGGGTTCTGAGAGTCCAGACCACATGTACTGCTGCTCCGCTGCTGAGGAGGAAATGGGGCACGACGTCCATCAGGTACCTCCAATGCCTCCCAGAGACAGAAGGAGCATGGAAGAAGAAGAAAGAGGGAAAGAAATAGAAAAATGAAAGTGGGTAAAAGAAAGAGGTGGCTGTGAGGCTGACAGGATAAAAAAGGAAGTATGGCGGCACTGTACTCTGTGCCAGTCAGTTCCAGGAAAGGCGGTGTGACCTCTGTATCAGTCAGTACCAGTTAAGAAGGTGTAACCTCTGTATCAGTCAGTCCCAATAAAGAAGGCGTGGCCTCCATTACATTGCATCCAAATCCCATCAAACTGAATTACTGTCTACTTGAAATATATATATTTAATCCTTCAGACTGTAGATCATCGCATCGTATCGTATCAGATATTTACCTTTAGCTCTTCCTTCTCTCCGTTATCTTTAATAAAGACTTTCTCCAGCTCGTGATTGATGCCCTCCATGCTGCTGGGGACGCGAGAGATGGACGGTTTCGGTACAGTGATGTTGGGCAGGGTCATCTGTGCCGGTTTCGACATGGGAGACTGAGGGTGCATGTGGTAGACGGTTAATTCTGCATCATGCAACATAGAGTAATAAACAGCCAAACAGATATCAGAGTAATAAACAGCACACGGGATATACACTTGTACAGTAGCGCTATTAAAGCTGCGGGAGCTCCAGTAGTTAGTCATAATTTGAACTGACTCTCTACAAATGGCGCTGAATAAAACTGAAATTGTGTTTTTTTTATAAATAATATAAATAAAAAGATTTTTAAATATATGATTTTTAAATATAAAGGTCATTTCTCCATTGGCTTGTGTGTCGTGTGTGTGTGTGTGTGTGTGTGTGTGTGTGTGTGTGTGTGTGTGTGTGTTGGTTGAACATTAGACTTTCTGTTGGTAACGTGTGTGTGTGTGTGTGTGTGTCTGTGTGTGTGTGTCTGTATGTGTGCGTGTGTGTGTGCATGCTCACAGTGGCTCGGCTGGACATGGAACAAGCTTCTGGTTTGTGTGTGTGTGTGTGTGTGTGTGTGTGTGTGTGTGTGTGTGTGTGTGTGTGTGTATTTTCACAGTGACTTGGCTGGACATTGGACAAGCTGTTGACAGTGTCCATGTGTGTGTTTTTATGAGTGTGTGTGTGTGTGTGTATTCACAGTGGTTGTTCTGAATATTGGACAAGTTTCCGGTAGTGTGTGCGTATGCACGTGTGAGTGTATGTGATAGTGTGAGAGTGTGTGTGTGTGTGTGTGTGAGTGTGTTCACAGTGACTTGACAAGCTGCTGATTGCGTGCATATGTGTATGCGTCTGTGTGTGTGTGTGTGTGTGTGTGTGTGTGTGTGTGTGTGTGTGTGTGTGTGTGTGAGTGTGTGCGTGTGTGAGTGTGTGAGTGTGTGCGTGTGTATTCACAGTGGTTGGTCTGGATATTGGACAAGTTTCCCGTAATGTGTGCGTGCGCAGATGTGTGCATGTGTGTGTGTGTGTGTGTGTGTGTGTGTGTGTGTGTGTGTGAGAGTGAGTGAGTGAGTGTGTGTGCGCTCACCGTGGCTTGGCTGGACATGCTGCTAGTAGTGTGTGTGGTGGTAAAGATGCAGCAGTGGAGGGGAGACAGAAGCTCCCTACTGTCCTTAATATGGCGACTCCCTCCCTGTTTAGTGCGCTGGAGCTGCAGGCGGAGCTTAGCAATCTGAAACACACACACAGAGAGAGAGAGAGAGAGAGAGAGACTGAGAGAACGACTCGGAGAGACTAATCCATGACAATCACATTTGAACTTGCTGATTCTCAGAACTGCTGCTAGGGGTCACTACAGAGCACCACGGAAAAGTGAGTACAGCTTTAACAAGCAGCACAGCAGCAGGACTTTATATCAAAGCAGTACACGGCGTATATGAAGGTTCCTGTGATATCTGTTTGGGATTAGCGTTGATGAGAATGACTGAATTAGGCGATTAGAACTAGGCACACACCACCCGTAGGCATTTATATAAGTGCCATAATCTGTATAAGTGGATAAGTGTATAAATATACAAATTTATAAAAGCAAAGTATCTGCAGGTTTTATGTTCAATAACGTTTTCATTATATCAATATATATATATATATATATATATATATATATATATATATATATATATTTATTATTTTTATTTTGAAATCACATATGAACGTGAATGTGCTTGTTGTGCATTAGTGAACTGGTTTACTCGCACTCCTACTGTAGCCATGCATTATTTATGAAACAACATGTAGGACATTATTGTTTAGGCACGCTGCATGGTTTTTAATAATCCTTCATTAAAAATATGTTGTATGATATTATTACTTAGTGAATGGAGGGTTGGTACAAAGTTGCCTGAAGCAGCATAACTGGATGCTTCTGCTAAGATTCATCTTATCTTAGTTGTTTTAAAGCAATGAAGCAAAGACCTATGTTATGATGAAAATAATCCAGACCATCTGAATGATAACGTATTAACAGGGTACAGCTTTGACCATCACTACATTGCCTTTCACATGAGATGAAAACATCTTAAACATGGGCAAAATGTGTCTAATATTTATTAATTGGATTGTATTAGCAATTAACTATAAGGGTGTTTACATGAAAAAAATGCTTCTTTCTAGACAGTAATGCTTCAAGAATGATTGTGCCAATAGAATTAAACAATAAGAAATCATTTGATATTTGGAATATAACCTTGCAAAAGAATTTGACCATAAATTGACTACAACAACATGTCAAATACTATAAGAAATCAGTAGATATGTAGATAGAGATATGAGAAGGATGATGTCTTTTAAAACACTGTAAAAAAAAAAAAAAATTTATTTATAGGTGTTTAAACAAACAAATTTCCATTTGTCAGGTTTATACAAGCCTTGTTTTTGGCAAGTTTGAGGTTGTTAAGCCACTCAGTGAGATATAAATCATTTAAGCATAAAAAGAACAAAAACATCTAACAGAAGGAATGAACCAGTGAGAAACAGGTGCAGATGATGACAGATGTTCAGGCCAGTGATGATTGTACTGTACTGCTGATGCTGAATAATACTGACGAGAGGGGAAATGAGGTCGCCGCTCAGGTTGTCCCATAAAACAACTACTCTTTAAATTCCATCTTTAGGCACTTTTGTGCCCATTTCTTCCACTTAATCAACATTGTCGAATTTAAATAATATGAAGAAATGAGGAGACTTTTGCACTGTTCTGTATAAACCACAAAAATGCCTTTTTTGAGTCGGGGAATTCTGCATAAATGTGACAAACTAAGTAACCTTAAAAAAAAATAAATAAATAAAAAACTTTGCCTGACAAAGTAATCTCATACTGAATATGAGACAAGGGTACAGAGGTCAAATGTGGTTAAACGTTGGAAAAAATACACCAATTAGGCATAACAATAACAACAGCACATAACATCGATTATCAATTATATACTGTACAAGTAAACTGGTGACAGGATCACGGGCACCCAAGGCTCACCCTTGACCACGGGGGACCAAAGTCTGGTCTGGTCCGATCCCACAGAAGAGCCTCTGCGGCACAAATCGCATAAAGCATAAAGAGTCAATGCTGATCATGATAGAAAGACAGCAGAACACCCAGTGCAGCACAGCGCGCTTCGAACGCGGCCCAGTGGACAAAGAGCCCGAGGCCGCGACCCGAAGTCCCCGCGTGGTATTCTGGCCGAGCACCCATGGAGTACACCAGACAAACAAGTGTAAATTGTAAAGTTCATCTTCTATGCTATTATTCCGACACTGACATTAAACCAGCATTACCCCCCGACTGCTACAGTACGTGCCATAACAGTTCACAGATCAAGAACATGCCGTTATCTTAACAGACTCTTCTGGTGTGGTTGCATCATTTGCACATGAAGACCTTCAGCAGATCTGGATCTGATAACTTTTGCTTGAAGTCAAAGCTACGATTTTTGATCTTGATATGTATCTGTTGCTTTTGCCACATTTCTTTTTACCTAATGTCACCGATCTGCAACTTCCTGTTTAGCAGCAAAAAATATACAGTAAGAGATAAGCCTTTTTTTTCCCCTTTTTTTCTTAATGGATCAGCTGTTGGATGACATGAATAATGTCGATGCAAACAAAATGAGAAATGTCAGAAAAATGCACGTAGCATTGAGGAACGCTAAAGTAAATGCTATAAGCGCTACGCCTAAACACTCTTCAGTTATAGAGCATTATAGAACCCAGGGTGTGACGTAGTTTCTGGTATCTAGCACCTACTGTACTGTATATAACTGGCAATGGGCAATCCGGACGGTTCTAACACAAATCTCAACTCGCATATACAGTTATACAGTAACTTCTACCAGTCTAATTGCTTCAGCAAATAAGTGCGCTTGACTTTAATAAAGCACTCGTTCAGAGTCTGATAGTGGAGAAAGAAGTTCTTAAATAACAACATTCAGGAACGCCTGATCGATTCTTGAAAACTTGTGCAGGAGACGCATCTGCCTGCGGGAACGCTACACAACACCACCACTTCTACTTTCCACTTCCGCTCCAGGCTCTTTCCACATGTTCTTAGGACATTAATGGAGTTCCTGGGAGGCCAGCGTTTCAGGCGTGAAGCAGGCAGTTCGATCATGGCTCCGGTGTCCTGAGTGTATAAACTGTAAGTGTTCTGCTTTTCTACACAGTCGAAAATCCCGGTTTCACCTGAACGCCCCCTTATAAACCTGTTTTACATGATGTCTAAGGTTACAGGACAAGGGGGTATCACCTCAACTCTGACCTCTCCGAGCCTATCTAAACTAGTGTTATCACATAAACAGCACCAGGAACAGTAATGACAAACAAATAAAAAGAACAACATAGTGTGCGGATAGGGCCGGGACACGTCTGGACAGGTTCTCCGGTTCGGTGTCCTCATGCTAATTTCAGAAATGCGTTGTTGTTTTAACACTCGGTCACTTCGCTATGGTGACAAAACAACAGGCAATGCTAACAGGATATCTTTTTTTTTTTTTTTTTGTCACAAGCAAAACCAACAATGGTACTGTGTGCACTGCAAATCATTTTAGCATTTGTGCAACAGTTTCCCACAGCAGGCTGTGCATTCACGTCTGTTCTGTGCTGCTGAGGGAAAGTCAGGATGTTTTTTTTCTTTTATTATCCCAGAGTCCCACAGTAATTGAAAGCGCACAGTGTGGCTGCAGTTGTCACACAGAACTGAAATCAGCAGAAATATGGTGGGTGGAACGGCCTTGTTGATGAGAGAGACCAGACTGAGAACGTCCACGTGAATAGTTAAAGATTGAAAAACGTCATCAAGGATTTTTACAATCTAGTTGCCGTGGTCTGTCCACACTCTTCTTGATTTAAAAGAGTCGACCTCCTTGTGGTCTTCCGGGGGTACTGGTGGCCCACTGGTAGG
>QNUK01000695.1:0-2500 GCA_013621035.1 Clarias magur | reverse complement strand
TCGGCGCAGCCCCAGGACGCCGAGCGCTGGTGTGTGTTCCTCAGCTCTCTCTCGGACGAGTCTTCACTCCAGCATCTAGGAGTCTGACACGACACACGTAGCAGCACAGTTACTATTGGCAAAGAATTCATAACGCTTCATAGCTACAGTTCTGTGAAAACCTACTTGATTTCTGTTGCATATTCATCACACTTAAATTAACTACATCATCAAACTAACTTTAATATCACACAAAGATAACCGGGAAAAGCAGCTTTGAAATCATGATTTCATTCATTACAGAGAAAAAAACCTGTCTGGTGAATGACTATGTGAAAAAGTAATTGCCACCTAAACCTAATAAGTAGCCGTTACACCCCTGATAGCAAACAACTGCAATCAAGCGTTTGCTATAACTAGCAACGAGTCTTTAACATTGTTGTGGAGGAATTTCGGCCCGTTCTTCTTTGCAGAATTCTTTTAATTCAGCCACATTGTAGGCTTTTCAGGCATGAACAGCATGTTTATCGGATTCAAGTCCAGATTTTGACTAGGACAGTCTGAAACCTTAATTTTGTAGTTTAAGTACAAAATAAGATAAAAATCAATCCGAAATGGGGGCAAATACTTTTTCACACCAGGTTTGAAAAACCTGGGTTCAATTCCCACCCAATACCCAAACCCAAGCCCAACACTAGACACAGTCCCGGTCCCAAGCGCTATAAAATGGACGGGCTGCGTCAAAAAGGGTATCGGATGGACGCCACGTCTGGAGCAGCTGAAACATAACATTCAGCGTTGCATATAAACGTGTTTGTTTTTCAGAGATTTGTAACTAAGGGGAAAAAAAATCTCAATGGATCGGTTTGCGACTAAAGCAAACTGTACGCGTCTGTGTGTTGTTTACATGCACAGTGGTACAGTAGAATATTCTAATATTTATAACATTCTGGTAAATAAAAAAAAAAGAAGTTAGCTATCTTTTTAGTCAAGCTCATCAAAGCGTAAAGCTGAATTCAGCTTTAAAACAACACAAAAATGAAAAAACTAAACAAAAGATAAATTAATGCACCGATCAATGTAAATCAATCAATATCTAGTGCATTTTTTTGTGTGAATCTTTCTAAAATTCAATATTAATTGCAGTGTGATCTGAACTTAAAGCTGGCTCTTTATTATACGTGTGTGTTTTGTAGAAATCTAACTCTACTCATCACAATGAGAGCGCCGTTCCCCCTGTGAAGCACGGTGGTGGGAGCATCACATAGTGTGTTACTCTTAGTTTCTTCATTGCTTCTCTGATGGGTTGCCTTCGGGGTTGCTGAATATTACCGGGTGACCCCTTTTCAGCAGAACCACGATTGTGCCATATGGGGTGTTTTCATTTTATTACCGTCTGCTTAATGATACTTTCACACAACTTGGACTCGTTTTGAACAAAATGTGTTCCTCCTTAGCTCCTTCATCAACTTTCACCGCAAACAGATGTGGTAATCCTGAGATCACATGACATTTTGATTGCCATCGAGTAGACCTCATTCAAATATGCGAAGGGAAGAAGACAAATCAGGTCGAAAGTTGAGTCATTTTGTGTCAATGTAATAAAAGTCAAGCGAAGTGCGAAATATTTCTAGAGAAACAGGATGTTTTGGACAGAAGCCCTCCGCCAGCTGTGCACGCAAGATGCCCCAGAGGCTGTAGGGAAAACCCATCACAAATCACATGGGGGATTTCTATTATTTCATCCAACTCACAGAAGCTAGCATGAATCGAGAACCTCAGCAATGCGCATTACAAACTGGAGCCGAAATGGGCTTGAATAGCAGATTAGAAATAGCGACGTCTTGCCCCAGAGTGATTAATAAGTTATAACGACAAAGCAGACGGCTATAAAAAGAAGCCGCCGTCTCTCATGCATGACGTATGCACTGCCCTCCTCAGGCAGAAGGGGAAAAAGGACAAAGCTTTTTTTTTTTCCTTTCCCAGACGCTCCTGAATCATCAGCAGCTGGCCAATCAGGTGTGTTTTTCCAGCCTTCCAGTGTGTAATGCTACGATCCTGGCTGGCTGGTGCGGTAAAATATATTGAAGAACGGATTTAAAAAAAAAAAAAAAAAAGCCAAAGGCCAAAGCTGAGCCATTTTTGGAGCGCTCACAGCTGTAGCAGGTCTCTCAGAAGACTCCATTCATCTAGAAGATGGAAGTCACGTTTCAAAGACAAGGCTTTTATAGATGGACAGAAAGATCGGCTTTAGAGACGAGGAAACTCGGAACGGCTTTGAAGGCAATCTCGTCGACTTTCTATTAAAAAGGAGCCAAGAGAGCTCGACCGCAGCCAAGTCTTTTCACCACCTGCCTTGGTGTGTGTTTCCCAGCACAGTAAAGCCACACCACAGCTCTCACAGCTCCGGGATTAAAGAGAGACCCAGAAAAGAAAAGGCTTGAGCCACGAAGAGCTGGTGCACATGTACCAACTTTTACTGCTAATATTACACGCTTCATTCCTTTTCTGTCCCTATTAA